>CM070787.1:54251016-54447623 GCA_036346955.1 Dipus sagitta
TCATTGTGTCCCATAAGTTTTGGTATGATGTGTTCTCATGGTCGTTCAATTCCAGAAATTTTGCAATTTCATTCTTTATTTCATCCACTATCCGTTTATTGTTTAGAAGCGTGCTGTTCAGTTTCCATTTGCCATTGCGATTCTTGGTGGGTCTTTTGTTGTTGATTTCTAGCAATATAGCATTGTGATATGATATCATGCAGGGAATTTTGTCAATCTTCCTAAATTTGTGGAGGCAGTGTTTGTGACCCAGGGTATGGTCTATTTTAGAGAATGTTCCATAGGCTGCTGAGAAGAATGTGCAATCTGTGGATTTGGGAAGGAAGGTTCTGTAGATGTCCGTTAGGTCTAAGTGATCTATGGTTTTGTTGAGCTCTCTTACTTCCCTGTTGAGTTTCTGTTTGGATGATCTGTCTATTACTGATAATGGTGTATTGAAGTGCCCAGCTATGATGGTGTTTGTGGTTATTTCTGTTTTATTGTCAAGTAGGTTTTGTTTTATGAACTGTGGTGTCCCTGTGTTTGGTTCATACAGATTTATGATTGTAATATCCTCTTGATGGATCATTCCCTTGAAAAGTAGGAAGTGGCTTTGCTTTTTTGATTATTTTTGGTTTGAAGTCTATTTTATCCGATATTAATATAGCTACACCTGCTTGTTTCTTATTCCCATTTGCTTGGAATACTGTTTTCCACCCTTTCACCCTGAGGAGATGTCTGTCTTTAATGGTGCGGTGGGTTTCTTGAAGGCAACAGATTGAGGGGTCTGATTTTTTGATCCATCCTGTTAGCTTGTGTCTCTTGATGGGTGAATTAAGGCCATTAATATTTAGGGTAATGACTGTGACATTTGATTTGATTCCTGCTGTATCAATCAGGTTCAGGTTCGCTGAGATGAATTTCCAGACCAGTCACAGTTATGGAGGAAGGGATATTTATTGAAGTTTACAGATCCAGGGGAAGTTCCCTAATCGCAAAAGAAACTGGCCTGCCTTCACAGGCCCAAGTGGAGAGTGAGCACTACAAGCTTAAAGGTCAAAAGCCAGAGCACACTTCAGGAACTCCAGCTAGGCACACTTTGCATATCTTTAGATTGAAATCTCAAACCCACCACCACACCTTAAGATCCACACAATGACACTGCCTCCAGCCAGGTGGTTGAAGATGCAAACTACAAACAAATAAACAACTGATATATATTGGGGACCATCTATTCTATTCAAACCACCACACCTGCCATATTGTGATGGTAAATGTGGGTTGGTGTTTTCATGGACTTTGAAGTTTTTTGTGCCTACTCTGAGTTTGGTTGTTGTGATCTGCTTCTTGTAGGCAATTGTGTTTGATTATTTTTTTCTTCTCTATGGAGACTTTCCTGAAATACTCTCTGTATGTTTGGTTTTGTGTTCATATAATTGCAAAACTGAGTTTTGTCGTGGAATGTTTTTCTTTCACCATCTAGTATGAGGGATACTTTTGCTGGGTAGAGTAGTTTGGGTTGGAAGCCATAGGTTCTTAGACTTTGCAGTGTTTCATTCCAGGCCCTTCTGGCTTTCAGGGTTTCCATTGAGAAGTCTGACGTTATTCTGATGGGGTTACCTTTGAAGGTGGTGTGCTGTTTTTCCCTAGCTGCTTTTAGGATTTTCTCTTTGGTGTCAATGTTTAGAGTCTTAATGATAATATGTCTTGGAGAGTTTCCCCTTTGGTCCAGTCTGTTTGGAGTTCTATTGGCTTCTTGTATCTTGATGGGCCATTCTTTTAAGAGAGAGGGGAAGTTTTCTTCAATTATTTTGTTAAATAAGTTCTCCATGCCTTTGGTCTGAATTTCTTCTCCTTCTGGTATTCCAATGATCCTGATATTAGGACATTTAAGTGTATCCCACAATTCCCTCATGTTCTGTTCACAGGAGCTTTTAAATTTACTGAAATTTTTGAACTCTCTAACTGTTTCTTCCATCTTGTCTTCCAGATCAGAGTTTCTATCCTCCACTTGGCTGACTCTATTCTTGAGAGCTTCTAGCAAGTTTTGGACTTGTTCAATTAAGTTTGCATTTTCTATTATTTTTCTATGTATAATTTCCATCCCTCTGTCAAGCTCCCTTTTCACATCATTTTCTGAATTTCTTGATGATTCTTGGAGTTCATCCCTGCATTTCTTTATGTTTTCATTTAGCATGGCCAGCTGACTTTTAACATCTTCTTTTTTTTCACTCTCTCTCAAATCTCTTAACTCTCTTTGAAATCCTTCCAATTTCTTATCTAATCCTTCCATTTTCTTATCTATTAGTTCTAGTTCAGTGCTGGCAGCATCCACATGGTTGTCAGCCCTTTGTTGCTTTCCTGCAAGTTCTACCAGTAGGTTGGTCAGGGTTGTATTGCTCATAGCTTCAATTTGGTGTTCTGGTCCTATTGGCACTTCTATGTTTTGGTTAAATGTATTCATTTTGGGACTGGGTGATCTAACTGGATTTTCTTGCATTTGATTTTTCATGTTATTTCTTTTGCGCTGTGTTCTGCCCATGACAGTGTATGGGCATTTAGGTGGGCGTATCAGCCTGGGCTCATGAACAATGGGAATCTTATGCAGCCTGGGGCAGTTTCCAAGCAGCCTGGGCTTTGGCTTTCACTTGCCATAGCCGCCTATCTACTGCCTGGCAGGGGCACCAAATTTGCCTAAGTTCTCATGAGGTAATGTGCCAAAGCTGCCTGTGTTTGAGCTAGGAGTGGCACTGAGGCACCAAGCACTGAAGCAGCTCGAACTCTGGCTGGGAACACTGCAAACCGGAAGCAGTCTGCTCTCCCCCGCCACAGGACAATGGAGGATGGCCAGCAGCAGACAGGTAGGGGATGGTACCTGAGCTGGCTCAAGCGAGAGACACAGTCTGAGCTTGCGTGGCACCTTCTGTGGGACTGGGCTCGCTCAGTAAGTGGGCAAGTGGATGAGAGTGCAGAGCAGTCTAAGCTTCCACGCGCAGGGAACAATCGGCACGTGGTGGCAGCAGTGGTGGCCAGCGCAGCAGCGGTGGCAGCGGCGGTACTGTGAACACGGCGGTTATTTGGGGTGAGAGGTGGGCAACCCACCTGCGAGGGGATCTGCGATTCCCTGTTCCCCCCTCTCTGTGCCCTCCCAGATTTCTCTCCCCTAGAAGCCACTATGTACCCTTAATATCTTGCCTTTCTTTCCCTGGGATTTGCAGTGCAGCTAGGTGGTCGCCATCTTGGCTGGAAATCCTCATTTTTATGTTTGCTTCCACCAAGCTTCCTATTGCAATTGGATCTGCCTGCTCAGAAGGAAGGAGCCCATGAGGCTCCTGTGGGAGCTGGGGGACCTGAAGAAGGGGCTTCTTGTTCCATGGTTCATAGTATGGTACTGCATGGCCATGTGGCCTGAGGGAACAGGGGGTATGGGGCAGTGGGATAAAGCAGACTGGTGTTGGGGCTGGGCTGCAGAGGTGGGGAGGATGGGAATGTGTGGTAGTTCAGAGTTGCTGAGGGGAGAGGGTATGGGACAGGGTGCCATGTGGGACTGGGTACCAGGGTTGGATGGAACTGCTGGGTCCTGTGACAAGGCAGGGTGGGGATATGACTCATGTGGAATTCCCCTATGGGAATGCTGGCCTGCTGGTCTGGGTCCATGAATGGGCGTTGGGGGCAGCAGTAAGTTGGAAGTTATTCATGGGTGGAAGGTCCCTGGGGGAACACTAGCCTGCTGACCTGGATCTATTCACCAGGGTGAGGGGCAGTGGGGTGTAGGACTGTGTTTGTGCATGGAGGTCCCCTGGGGGAATAGCAACCTGCTGGCCTGCACAGTGCACAGTGTTGGGGGCAGTGGTGAGTGGGATGGCATTAATGCATGGAGGTCCTCTGAGGCAAAGGTAGCTTGCTGGCCTGAGTCCGTGCACAGGGGTGGGGGACAGAGGAGAATGGGATGGAGTTCATTGGTGGAGGTCCCCTAGGGGAACACTAGCCTGCGGGCCTGGGTCCACATACAGGGGTGGGGGTGGTGGTGGTGTTTGCACTTGGAGCTCCCTGGTGACAGGAATGCCTTGGGGGACAGATGATAGCATGCTGGCCTGGGTCCTGGAACAAGGGATGGGGGCAGTGACAAGTGGGATGGTGTTCATGAGTGGAGCTATCCTGGCCTGCTGGTCTGGGTCCACTTAGCCTGAAGTTAGTGTAGAATGAACCTGCGACTGGGCCTGCGGCTGGGACAGTTGCGTGAGGGGATTCCATACTTTGCTAAAGGTCTTGACTTTCCTTCTCTTGGAGGTGAAGTGTGGTTAGACAGATTGACCAGAAGTCTAGAGTTGTTGATTTCTTATTGCATAGTTTTTTTTAGTTATTTGTATATTCCAGATATTAAGTTTCTGTAATATGTATAGCTGGTGGATATTTTACCCAATTATGTAGGTTGCCTATAGACTCCGTTGATGGTCTGCTTAGCTGGACAATAATAAATTTTAGTTTTATGAGATTCCAATCATTGAGTGTTTGTGAGTCTTATTCAGAAAGGTTTTTCTTTCTTTCTTTTTTTTTTTTGTAAAGCCTATATCTTAGAATGTTCTCCCTACTTTTTTTCCAGTTATTTGCAGTTTTGAATCTTACTTTATCTGTGCTCTCTTAGAATGTATTCATGCATTTGACCATATCCTCCTTGAGTTCATTCTACTGTCTATCAATTTGCTTTTGTCTACTTTCTTTCCTTTACACTTAGTCATTTGCTCAGGGCCTCCTCAAGTTTATTGAATTACCGTAGTTGCATTTTGGAATTATTTGTCTGGAGTTTCCACTATGGGACTAGGCATTCTTGGTGGGGATAGTATGCCTTCATTTCTTATGTTATTTGTTTTACATTGACTTTGCCCATCTGGAGATAATCTTTTTTTAATCATTATTATTTTGCTGAGAATGCAGTAATAGCGGCTATCATCAGAGCATGTTTTGAATGTCCTTTTCAGCCTTGATCTGTGTGGGCATGCACTGGCAGCCAGTACACAGGTCTGTGCTTGACACAACACAATAGAAGCTGAAAAGCCTATATTGAGCTTTGGGCACTCTCCACTAGAGTCTGGGTTGGGCCCTGGGCTGTTCAGTGTGTCCAGTGCAACCAGTGTGGGGAGGCCCCATGTAGTCTCCTTTACTCAGGGCAAGAGCTGTAAGGTGTCTAGGGAATTAGGACAACACATAATGTGCATGGTCCCAAATAACCCACTATACATGCATATGTAGGCAGAAGTTGTACCCCTTTGACTGAGTGGGCACAGGATAGTGCTGACCTGGACCCTGCATGTCCTATTTAGTGCCTTAGCAGTCTCCACAGGGCTAGGGAGTGCAACCAGCTTGAGGAGGTCTTCATCAAGTCATCTTTGCTTAGGATGAGCTATGGGCAGGCTGGAGAATGAGCTCTGTTATCTTTCTTAATTGGAATGTAAAACGTTCAGCCAAAAAATACCACTCTCTCCTGAAACAGATTTGTCTAGGCTCCAGCATACCCCTGATAAGCCCAAAACTTTGAAGTTTCCATTGTAGTGTTCTCTCACTTCCTTGGTTAGGGATAGTTGAGATATTTAATTTTTGTGTAATTACTGTGAATGACTTTATTTCCCTAATTTCTTTCTCAATATATATTTCATTGATATATAAGAAGGCTTATGATGCTTTTGTTGTCAATTTTGTTTCTCCTGCCATTTTACTAAAAGTGTTTATTGGCTCTAGGAGTGTTCTGGCAAAGATTTTAGGATCTCATATGTAGAATCATGTCATCTCATATGTAAATAAGGATAATTTGACTTCTACCTTTCCAATTTGTAAATTTATATCCTTTTATTTGTTTCTCTTGTCTTATCATTCTACATAAGACTTCTAAAAGTAGGCCAAATAGCAGCGGGGACAGTGGGTAACATGTATTGTTACAAATACTAGTTGGAATGCTTACTGTTTTATTTTCTTTATTTGGTATGATGCTAGCTAAACTTTTATGTAGACCCTTTACTATCTTGGATTATGTTTCCTCCATCCCTGGTCTCTCATTCTGTTCATAAAGAGATATTGTATTTTATCAAAGGCCTTTTCTGCATCCATTGAAAATTATCATACAGCTTTTTCTTAGAGTCTCTTTTGTAAGGTATTGCATTTATGGTTTTTTTTTTTTTTATGCGGTACTATCCCTACATCTCTGGAATAGAGCCCACTTGATCAATGTGAATATCTTTTTGATGTTGTTGGATTCAAATTAAAAATGTTTTATTGAGAAATTTTTAGTCTATGGTCATTAGAGAGATTTGTCTGTAGTTTTCTTTTTGATTGTATCTCTATCCAGTTTTGCTATTAATATGATGGTGGCTTTGTATTAAAAATTAGGGAGCATTCCCTTGTTTTCTTTTTTAAAATTTTTTGTTGTTTATTTTTATTTATTTGAGAGTGACAGACAGAGAGAGAAAGAGGGAGAGAGAGAGAGAGAGAGGGCGCTCCAGGGATTCTAGCCACTGCAAATGAACTCCAGATGCGTGCGCCCCCCTGTGCATCTGGCTAACGTGGGTCCTGGGGAACTGAGCCTTGAACCGGGGTCCTTAGGCTTCACAGGCAAGCGCTTAACCGCTAAGCCATCTCTCCAGCACTCATTTTCTATTTTATGGAATAATTGAATAATAAGTGGCTTAAGTATAAAGGTTTAATAGAATTCTAAAGTTAATATGTCTGGAACTGGCCTTTTTTAATTTAGTTGAGAGAGAGAAAGAAGCAGATATACAGAGAGAATGGACATGCCAGGGTCCCTAGCCACTGCAAAGAACTTCAGATGCAAGCACCACATTGTGCGTTTGGCTTATGTGGGTACTGCAAAATTGGTGCTAGGTCCTTAGACTTTGCAGGCAAGCACCTTAACCACTAAGCAACCTCTCCAGCCCTGAAACTGGCATTTTTTTGATTAGGAAATTTTAAATTATTGCTTCACTCCCATTGTTTGCTAAAGGTCTGTTGAAATTATTTATCTCAGCATGGTTTAGTTTTGGTAGGTCATTTCCATTGAAGTGTGCATCATTTATTGCAGATTTTCCAGTTTGGTTGAATATACATTTGTGAAGTATGTCATTATGATTTTCTCAATTTCACTTTTTATTGTGTGGTAATATTTACTTTTTCATCTATAATCTTATTGAGTAGGGGTTTCTTTCTTTGGCCCAGTTTGTGAATCTTTACCTTTAAAAAAACATCTCCTTTTATTGATTCATTTATTTTCCTTTTAAACATTTTATTTTTTTAAAAAAGTATTTATTTATTTATCTAGAGAGAAAGAGGCAGGGTGTAGAGAGAAAGAGAATGGGTAGCCAGGGCCTCTAGCCACTGCAAATGAACTCCAGATGATTGTGCCACCTTGTGCATGTGGCTTTACATGGGTACTGGGGAATCAATCTGGGTCCTTAGGCTTTTCAGACAAAGCACTTTAACCACTGAGCAATCTCACCAGCCCAGTATCTTTTTTTTTGTATTGTTTATTTTTATTTCATTGTTTTCTGTCCTAATAGAGGTTATTTAATTTCATCTGGTGTTTTTTTTTTTTTTCTAGTTTTCAGGTGTATAATGTTGTTTTGTGGGGGGAGGCTCTCTTTGCTTTTGTTATGAAAGCATTTAGAGTTCCTCTTGTGACTGCTTTCATTGTTTTACATATAGTTTTACATGTTGTATTTTCATTTTCATTTAGTCCCAGAAATTTTTTGATTTCTTTCTGGACTTATTGGATGACTTATTTACCATTCAATAATGCCCTGTTCAATCTAAAGTACTGTGTGTATGTTTTATAGTTTGTCTTGTTGATTTCTCGCTTTATTGCATCATGTTTAGATAAAACACAAGGAGTTGTTTCAATTTTCCTAAGTTTATTGAGACTTTCTTGTGTCCTAATATGTGATCTATTATAGAGAACGATCCATGGGCTGGTAAGACGAATGTGTGTTCTGAAGTGTTTGGATGGAAAGTTCTGTAAATGCCTGTTAGGTCCTTTTGATTTATGGAACATTTTGTATTTCTCATTCTACTATGAGAGATTGGCTATAGTAGTTTGTGTTGGAAGCTGTGATCTTTCAGTACTTAAAATACACTATTCCACACACTTTAGGCTTTTGGTGTTTCTGTTAAAAGTTAGTGGCTACCCTGAATGGTCTTCCTTTTTACGTGATGAGATGTCTCCCTTCAGCATCTGTGAGTACCCTTTCTTTTCTCTGTGTATTTATTGTTTTACTATATATAATATGATGTAGGAAATTTCTCTTTTTGGTCCTATTTATAGTTCTGTATGTCTCTTGTACCTGTATGAGCACTTGTTTCTTTCTATTTGGGAAATTTTCTTCTATATTTTATTTAAAATGGTTTCTAAGCCATTGATCTAAAGCATGTCTCCTTCTTGTATGTCCATCATTTGTATATTAGGTTTTAAAGGTGTCACACATTCCTTTCCTGCTCTAGTCACATTTTTTGAACTTGTCATTGATTTTGATTAATTTGATAGTCTGTCTTCCATGTGATCCATTATACTGGTGAGATTTTAGTGGAGCTATTTGTTTGACTTATTGTATTTTTCCTTACTAGTGTTATTTCTATTTTGTTTATCTTCAAGATTTCTATCTCTTTATTGAGCTCCATTTTCATGTACTGGTTAGAATTTTTCATTTCATCTAGCTAGTTGTGTCCTCTTGAATCTAGTTGGTGCCATCCACATAGCAGCATTACGAGTATTACTGAGGTTATTCCCATTGCTATAACTGAATAAAGAACTTAATTACATCATCAAAATCGCATGCACAGAGTCAAATCTGGTCTGAATTGCAATGGCAGAGGATGTGTATGTGGAGGAATCACACTCATCACTAACCTGTGTGTTTCACCTTATCTTTATGGTGGTGGGTATGGGCGCATACAGCACTGGGTGGATGGCTAGAGAGTTGAGCAGAAGAGGTTTCTCACATAAACCTGTTCCTCTAAAACCCAATATCAAAGTTAACTTTTTAAATTTTAATTTATCCACTTAAAATAAAAACAAATCAAAATACTAGTTAAAATTTGACACAGATGCTAATTTGGTGTTTTCTTGCATGCAAATTTCTAGCTTATACATTTATTGACATTGAGGTCTTGTCTGTGACAATTTAAGAAAGAGAATAACAGAAATGGAAAAGGGCAATCAAAAGACCTATTCAAACTTGTGATCCCAAAGCCAAATGCCATTCTCTGTATAGATAGTACTTGTCTTTGAGCTATCCAAGATGCCTCTGATTTCTTAGCTGACATGTTTTCATGATAAATTTTTTTTGATTGTCCTTGACATAAAATATCAAACAGATAAAAGTAGTGTTTGGTTTATGATTATAATCTTACTTTGACATTGAAAGCTCTTCGTGGACCAGGTCTCAATTAACTTCCTGAACTTGACGCATTTTAATTGATCATCTAATCTTTCTATTTTAAATAAATGTTCATTTTTTTTCTCCAGAGCAATGAATTTGACTTATTGCCTTTCTCTGGGATGCATTGCTATAAAATATTTTTAGTATTGTGATTCTTACTATCTGGCTTCTAGGTACCCATATATACCTATTGTCCATGCACACAATTGTTTAACACTTTATTTCAGCTTACCCAGTTATATATCATGAGATACTTTTATACAATGTAGAATAGTTGTACCTATATCTATAACTGAATATAGTCACCTGATGATTAAATACACTTTAATCACATGGAAATACATTTGGGTATATAACTCAGTGTGTGTGCTTAGCATGCATGAGACTGTAGAGTCAGTCCATATCACCTTGAAGAAAAATAGAAACACTAAACTCCAGGAATAACTACATGTATGCAAACATTTATTCATATATGGGTATACATGAATAAAAAAGTGACATTTTTAGCCAACACACAAGACCATTTACTCTTCAATGATTGCAGCCCCTCTCCTGTCACTGTAGAAAGCTGTGCATTCCTATCAGCAGGGCAGTCCTTACTGAAACTTTTGGAAACTGTTCTTTTTGGGATCTACCTTTGGTATTAATTCTTCTCTATGACAACTCTTGGCAAAACCTTGGTCTTTGAGAATTGGCTGAATAACTTAAATCTGCCAAAAGCACTTGGAATTAAGAATAAAGAGAATAGCTGGTACAGAGGATATGGATGCAGTGTGAAACAAATGGCTCCATGTGGCTATATTGGAATAAGGCTTTATTTCTCTCTATGGCTTCTGACTTGCGTCTGAAGTCATTTTCAAATGAGAAGTTCACAAGACTTTGAGAAATGCCTCTGAAATCTCTTCCTAATTTCTTCTTTTGGCGACACAAAATAATATATAATTATGAGCAACACATCTACTTTTCTCCCTTAGTTTTATTCTTCTCTTGTCTCTGTACCAAAAAGGAAGAACAATTCTTGACCAATGATGTTCTAAGATTCTTATTTTATCTGCTTTCTAGTTTTTATTTTATTTTATTTTATCTTCTTCTATTTCACATATACATGATATGTATGAAGGAAAGAAACATGTATATTTACATGATTGTATATTCAAGACCTTATTTGCCTTAACATATAACTCTTGTGTTACTTGTGTTATGAGATTTTTATGAGTATTAAACTAAATGATAAAGCATACAAAATATGTATGATTTAATACACGTGTGTGTATGTGTGTGTGTGTTTAACTGCTGAGCCATCTCCTTAGTCCTTGTACTGTTGTACTATGTAGTCCTATATATGTTTGCTAACTTTTCTTCTGCTATTCTCTCTTGCCCCAATAAAATTTTGAGACCACTCTAACCTTATAAATAATTGTTTAAAACAAGTAGTAAACACCATATAATTAAAGGAGCACCAACAAAACACTGTAATCAATTTTACCCATAATATAGCTGAAATGCTAAATTTAGGGATGTTCTTTTGTGGCCTGTTTCACTATTGCTTCACACAAAGAAGCTCTTCATTTGTGTGTGATGAATTAAAACAAAATATCTAAACTCAAAATACTTGTGTAACACTATCACCCTGACCTTTTAGTAGGCAAGGGTAAAATATGGGAGAAGATGAGGGAAGTGAACACACACACACACACACACACACACACACACACACCAAATTTACAGACATATTCAATTATTGGTTAAAATAAATATTATTTTTATTTTTTTATTTTAGTGAAAAAAAATAGAAATAGCCTGATGCAGGACTTTAGGTCCAGGGAGGGATTAAATGATAAATATGCAAGTGAATCCAGGCAAACCCCTAACTTTTGATCCTTCTCCAAGTTAGCAAAAAATTGAAAATATGGACTCCGAGAAGGGGAAATTATGAATTATGAGGTTTATTTTAGGAAGAGTTAGTTAGAATCCAGAGGGAAGGCTACCTTCTGCGTAGTGGGAGGGGATAGAAAAAAATTGCCTTCAACTATGGAGAAGTCTGGACACATACACACGTGGAAGGAAAAGCACAAGATTCCAAGTCAAAAGGTCTCCCTCTCCAAGGAGATGAGAGAGGATGAAGAGACAGTGAAGTACTCAGAGATTATACATTTACCAAAGCAGGGAGATATCCAGAAATAAGGAAAGAAAGCAAACAGATGAAAAGAAATCTTCCCCTTTGGCAGATAAGGTGGAAAATGTGTGGGGAGCTTACCAAAGCAAGGACCAAGAATACCAGAAGTGAGGAAAATGAAGTGCCAAGAAAGTTTTGCACATGTAATTAGGCTCCTTTATATGGGTCAGACATCCAATTAAGATGAGCTTCATGACCACAGTCAGAGGTGTAAGGGAGAGACTTGGCAGATTTATGTACTCAAGAGGTGAACTCAGAAAGGGCCAGCCCACAGGTGTGTTGGGCTGAGAAAGAAGTGAGAAGCTGTTTCTGAGGAATTGTTTGAAGCTATCTTGGATGAGACTGGATCAGATGCTGGTTCTAGTCCTGTCAGGGCAGGCAAGGTGACATCCCTGTTCTCTTTGGACCCCTGGCCCTGGCTGACCAATGATAACAAAAGACATCTTTCTCCTATTCTTCTTCAAATATATGCAAGGTTTTACCAAGTAGTAATTCATTTTAAGGGCCTTAGAGAGCTCAGCTGAAAAGAGAAGATGCTACACTACCAATTATGCTAAGTGTGAACTGTGTATGTGACTGCTGGAGGTTAAAGTCCTAAGAAGCCCCTTGCTCCCTTGGGCCCCATTTAGAGGCCACATGTACTGAATCTGAGCTGCTCAGTGGCAACTCACAGTGAACACAAAAGCAGAATGAGGCATTTGGATGAACCTGCCAGAGTCAATCATATTTTCTCACTCAAGGAGTGAAATATTTCATTATGCAGTGAGATGTGTGTGAGTATGTGTGAGTGTGTGTGTGTGTGTGTGTGTGTGTGTGTGTGTGTGTGTTTGGATTGAAGGTGTGCTTTTAAGGTGTCTTTTGGGGCTTATGTCCAGAACCTGTGATTACATTAGGTAGAACTACTCAGAAAATTCCTTGACAAAGCATTTTTACATCATGGATTGGATTTATCACCCAATCACCTCATCAGCCTCCCACAGACAAGGCATGCACCATTTACTTTTCATTATGCCTGTGAATGAATGTTGGGTTCAGTGTCACTCAGTGCCACACATAGTTAGAGTGTACTCTATGCATTACATGTTTTGGAAGTATTGCTGCTAGAGGTGGAATGTTTGCGTAGGTGCAGTATGGAACAGAGAGGTGGTTTAGATGTCAACCACCCAGTTGGCCAGGGGGAAGATAGTTGTTTCTTAATAAACATTTTAATGGAATATTTATTGTGAAATGAAAATCTTTGTCAATCTCAAAGCTCGCTCCCTCTCCCAACTCTAAAACTGAAATTTTCCTTCAAAGGGCCTGCACTCTCCCACTTCACAGGAGACCCAGACAATCTCATTCTTCTCTTGAGCTTACACCTCCTCAAGGTCCCTCTTTATGGCCAGCTTATCATGCCTATGACTCAGACATAAAAGACTTGATTCCATTTACCACACTCTCTCTGTTCTGCTTCTGAAAGGTGTGAATATTTTTGCTCTTTTTTCCATTTCCATTTCTACTTTCTAGCCTATGCCTCACAATGCACCTTCTGTGCTATTCATTTTCTCATCCTCTCATTTTCTCTCCCTAGACCCCAATCCACCCCCTTTTGGCTGGCATACTTAGCATGGGCTCTAGCAGATGCTTGTAACCCTAAGCAGACATTGGATGGACCACTTGTTGATTCTCTCTCCCCACTCTCTCTCTCTTTCTCTATTCCTTGCTCCTTCCTCAGTCTTGGCCAGTACAGGCAGTTCTTTCCAGTTCTCCTATCTCTTTCTTTTTCTCCTTCCCTCCTCCTAAGTGATGCTTTTCCACCAAAAGCTGTTTATAAATATTCTTGATTTATTCCACATGTTTGTCCCAGAAGCCACAATCTCAGACCCTCTTATACCCCACAATCTTCAGGTAAAGACACAGATGGCCTATGGTATAAGGTATCAGGAGATCTTGGTAGCTTTGGAAAAAAATACAGGAAGAAATGGGGACAGGTCTACAAGGAGAGAGGGTCTCACAAATAAAGAGATGCTAGAGTGGTGACAGAGACAAGCAGCCATGTTCAGTGCACTTGGATGATTGAATAAAAGTTTCTAGCAATCAGGATCAGGGCTGGAGTCTTTGAAAAGTAGATCTAATATTTCATTGCAAGTCATTTCCTAATTGTCTTTTGTGGTTGAGTGGTTGACAAAGGCATTCAAATTTATTTAAATTCTACTTTGCCAACTGACCTGTTTGGTTAAATCAAAGCTGAAAGAGGTTTGCTTGATGCTTTTGTCAATATTTGGTATTGAAATGATAACAGCTTTATGAAACAAGACAAAAAAAATGTATAAATAACTGAACAGAAAAATGCTAGAGTAAAAGAGCTCATGTAACAATTCCAGAAAATGTGTGGATGTCAATGAGTAACATTGGCTTGTTCATTTGTGTCTGACACTTATTGTTACTTATTATTCAGTATAAGCCAAATATCTTCAATGCTTGAAGCTATCCTGGAAGCTGCTATTTCAGTGACAAGCTTAACAGTTTTGTGTTTTGATTTCAAATATTTTGCTTGATTGGTTCTACTACTTAGAAGTAGTAATGATTTTACAGAGGCAAGATTTTACATTTTTCTAAAATAGTATGCAATACTTGCATCCTGACCACCCATTCTCACCTCATTATCTTTTTTAAAAAAATTATTGACAACTTCTATATGCACAGACAATAAGAAATAATTCCCTCCCCTCTCCAACTTTCCCTTTCACAAATCCATTCTCCATCATATCTTCTCCCTGTCTCTATTAGTATCTTTTTTATTTAGATGTCATCACCTTTTTTTCCTTTTATGAGGGTCTTGTGAAGGTATTGCTAGGCACTGCAAGGTCATGGATATTGAGCTGAATTTCTGCATGGACAGTTGCATTTTAAGGAATGGTGTCCTTCCTATGCCTCTTACATTCTTTCTGCCACCTCTTTTGCAACAGACTTTGAGCCTTGGAGGGTGTGATAGAGATACTTCAGTGCTGGACACTCCTCTGTCACTTCTCAGCACTATGCTGCCGTTTGGATCATCCCAGCAGTTTCCACCATCTGAAAAGAGAAGCTTCTCTAACCAAAAGTGAGAGTAACATTAATATATGAATATGAACATCAAGTGTAGTGCTTTCAGGGCAGTTTGGTGAGCATAATATATGCATTTAGCCAGACAAGAGCAGGCTTTATACACCTATGGCTCTTTATCTCCTCTGCCATAGGCTTTTGATTAGGTTTTTAGTACCAAGCATGTATTCCTTCCCATAGAGTGGGCCTCCAGTCCAATTAGAGAGCAGTTGGTTATTTCCAAAGCAGACATGCCACTATTGCACTTGTTCAGATATTTAGCCTGTCTGTCCAAACTTGAGGTTTCCAATGTCTACTGTTTTCACCACTGATGACTTCTATCTTCCATAGGGCTGCATGCAGTGCAGCTTTTTCCAGCTTTCAGTTGGCTGGTCTACAAGGAAAAGGTTTTCAGCTCAGCACCAGCTTTATTTCTCAGAAATCTTGCCACCCAGGTATGTGAAGTCTTCAGCAATAGGGTCTTACCATCTGTTACTCCTGGGAAACCAAGGGCCTTGCCAATAGCCTGTAATGTTTTGGAGGCAACCAGGACCTCCCTGGCCAACAACTCACTGGAAGGTATCCCATCCCTAGCACTGAAATTTTTCTCATAACAATCTATGGCTTCTGGATGTACCATTATCCAAAAAAGTAGGCTCATATGTCTTATTCAGAATATCTTGAATTTTTATTGACCATCCTCCCAACTTCTCTTACTCAATCCCTTTCCCTGGTCTCACTTAGGCCATTCTACTCCCTGTGATCTGTATGGATGGATGGATAGATAGATAGATAGATAGATACATACATACATACATACATACATACATACATACATAGATACATAGATACATAGGTAGATATATAGATAGATATATTACTATCCCCTAAAGTCCTTTCTTCTCATCTCTTATAGACTTTTTCTAGCTTACAGGGCTCTGCTACCAAGTTTTGGTTCCAGATCACATACAAGTCTAAATATTTGTGGCTAGCATCCACATAAGAGAAAGAACATGTGATGTTTGGCTTTCTGGGCCTGGGTTACCCCACTTACTATAATACTTTCTAGATCCATCCATTTCCCTGAAAATTGCATAATTTTATTTTTCTTTACTGCTGAATAGAACTCCATTGTGTAAATTTACCACATTTTATTATCCATATTATCAGTTCATCAGTTGAGGGATATCTAGGCTGATTCCATTTCCTAGCTACTATGAATTAACTGACAATAAATTAGTTGTGGAAGTATCTCTAAGGTAGTGAGAAAAGTCATTAGGATATATGCCTAGGAGTGCTATAGCTGGATCATATGATAAATCTATTTTTACCTGCCTCAAGAACCTCCACACTGATTTCCACAATGCCTGCACCAAACTACCTTCCAACTAAAAGTGTAGAAATGTTCCCCTTTTTCCTCATCCTCACCAACATTTATTTTCATTTGTTTTCTTGAATATAGCTATTCTGACAGGAGTGAGATGGAATCTCAAAGTAGTTTGAATTTGCATTTCCTTGATGGTTAATGATGTAGAAAAATTTTTAGATGTTTATATGCCATCTGTATTTCTTTCTTTGAGAACTCTTTATTTAGTTCCATAGCCCATTTTTTAATTGGGTTGTTTGATTTCTTATTGTTTTGTTCTTGATTTCTTTGTACATTCTGGGTATTAACTGTCTGTCAGATTGCAAAGATTTTCTCCCTTTCTGTAGGTTGTCTCTTTGCTCTATTCACAGTGTCATTTCTTATACAAAAGGATTGTAATTTCAAGAGATCCTGTTGGTTGATTAGTGGTTTTATTTCCTGAGCAATTGGGGTTATATTCAGAAAGTCATTGTCTATGCCAATATGTTGAAGGATTTCTGCTACCTTTTCCTCTAGCAATTTCAGAGTTTCAAGTTTGATATTAAGGTCCCTGATCCATTTAGACTTGAGTCTTGTACATGGAGAAAGACAAGGATCTATTTTCATCCTTCCATATATAGATATGCAATTTTCCCAGCATCACCACTTGTTGGAGAGATTACCTTTTCTTCAAATGAATATTTTTTGGCGTTTTTGTCAAAAAGTCAGATCGCTGTTGCTCTCTTTTAATCCAGTCTTCAAGCCTATGTCTTTTGGTTGGGGCATTGGGGTCACTGATATTAAGAGTTATTATTGAAAGGTATGTGCTTATTCTCGCCATTCTTCTTGTTTTGTAATGCTTCCAATTTTCCTTTACTCTCTTGTTTTAATTGTTATTTGAGTGCATTTCTTTTTTTCCTGTTTCCTCATGTGTGTGTTTTGCTTTCTCTTCAGCTTGAAGAATTACTTCAAATATTTTCTGTAGATCTGCCTAAGTTGTCATAAATTCCTTTAGCCTGTTATTGTTGTGGAATGTCCTTATTTCCTCTTCAATTTGGGTAGATAGGTTTGCAGGATAAAGTAATCTTTGTTGACAGTTGTTATTCTTCAGAACTTGGAATACATCATTCCAAGCCCTTCTGGCTTTTAAAGTTTGTGTTGATTAGTCTGGAGTTATTCTGATGGGCTTGCCTTTGCATGTGACTTGAGTTTTCTCTCTAACTGCATTCAATATGTTTCCTGTGGTTTACATGTTTAGTAGTTTAATTTTAAAATGGCAAGCAGAGGTTGTTTCCAGGTTTTGTCTGTTAGGTGTTCTAAGAGCCTCTTGTAGCTGCATTGGCATTTCTTTTTAAATTTGGGGAAATTTTTCTTCTATGATTTTCTTGAAAATGCCTTCTAAGCTTCTGGATTGAAATTCTTCTCCTTCTACTATATCCTGATTTCTTATGTTTTTTTTTTCCCCCTAATGTCCTGGATATCTTGAAATTCCTATTCATACCTTCCTATTAGCTTATCTTTTTTTTTTTTTTTGGACTGTATTATGTCTGCCACCTGGTCTTCTAGCTTAGATAGTCTGTTCCCTCCTTCATCCATTCTACTGCTGAGACTTTCCACAGAGTTTTTTTTTTTTTTTAATTTAACTGACTGTGTTTTTAGAACTAGGATTTCAGCCTCATTTTTCTTCAGGATTTCTATTTCCTTATTCGTGTCCTATAATGTCTCACCTGATTATCTTATAATTCACCATGTGTTATCATATAAGACTCTTCAATTTTCAAAGAAAAGAAAAGGAGATAAACTGTACAAATCTGATCTGGAAGATTAAAAACAAGACTGGATCTAGAGACATTGCTCAGTGGTTGAGGTGTTTCCCTGTAGAGCCTAATGCCTAATGCCCTGGGTTTGATGCCCCAGTACCCATGTAAGGCCAGATTCACAAAGTAGCACAAGCATCTCAGTTCATTTGCAAGGGCTAGAATCCCTGGCATGTCTCTCTCTCTCTCTCTCTCTCTCTCTTATAAGAACAGATTACAGGAAGGGAAAAGGCCTAAGCAAGGTCAGGGGAAGAGATTGTATAAAAAAAGGATGGGGGAGGGTCAATCAAAATTCAAGGTATTCTAAATAAACACATGAAAATCTACTTTCTTGAATAGTGGCACATCCAGAAGCCATAGATGAATCCTAGAAAATTTTCAGTGCCAGGGATGAGATACCTTCAAGTGAGTTGTTGGCCAGAGAGGGCTCTGTTGCCTCCAAAACATTGGAAGGCCCTTGGTTTGCCATGAGAAACAGATGGTAAGACCCTATTGCTGAAGACTTCACATCCCTGAGCGGAACAGTCACTGAGAAATCAAGCTGGTGCTGAGCAGAAAACCTTCTCTCCATATCCTAGCCAACTGAAAGCTGGAAAAAGCTGCACTTAATGCAGCCAAATGAGATGCAGAAGTCATCAATGGTAAAAACAGTGGACACTGAAACCCTCAAGTTTGGCCAGACAGGCCAAATGATTGAATGAGTGCAATAGTGCCATGTCTGCTTTGGGGGAAACCAACTGCTCTCTAATTGGACTGAAGACCTGCTCTATGTCTAGTACTGCAGACCTAATCAAAAGCCAATGGCAAGGGAGGTCTTGAGCCTTAGGGGTATAAAGCCTGCTCTGGTCTGGATAAATGCATATATTACTCTCACCAAATTGCCCTGAAATTCATATTCATGTATTAATGCTACTCTCACTTCTGGTTAGAGAAACTTCTCTTTTCAGGTGGTGATTACCTAAAAGGCAACATAGTGCTGAGAAGAAGGGACAGAGGAGTGCCCAGCACTGAAACATCTCACACCCTCCAATGCTCAGGGTCCAATGTGGAAGAGGTGGCAGAAAGAATGCAAGAGCCAAAGGAAGGGTACCAGTCCTTACATACAACTGTCTGGACAGAAATTGGCCTCAATATCCAAGACCTCTCAGTGCCTAGCAATACCTACACAAGACCCTCATAATAGGAGAAAAAGATGATGACATCAAATTAAAAGAGAGACTAGTGGAGAGTGGGAGAGGATATAACGGAGAGCAGAGTTATGAAGGGGAAAGCGGGGGGGGGGGAATGCCATGGTTTGTTGTCTGTAAGTATAGAAGTTGTTATATATATATATATATATATATATATATATATATATATATATATATATATATATATTTTTTTTTTAACAAAACAAAAAAAAATTTACTGAGGCAGTGAGATAACAATTCTGTGTGATGTCATCCAGAACACCCTCCTAGGGAGAAATTGGTATTCCTAACAAAATGCTAAGTGATTTTCTGCTGAACTTTAATAGGACTAAGCTGTATTCTGGGATTTCAACCAATTGACTGCCAGTTGACTGTCAGTCAAGAATTCAGTGACCTTTAAGAGATTCTCTTTTCTTTCTGTATGTAACAGGATTGCCCACATTTAATAGATAATCCAACAAAGCTACTTACTCCTTCTGCGGTCTTTTAAAATATCTACCAAAAGTCAGTCTTTGAATTTTCCTATTTGGGGTTTTATTAAAGTGTCTCATGAAAGACTAATAAAACTTCAACCTTTGACTGTAACTACATTATATGACTTTTCCTCTAATGAATGTTTGCAAATACATATTTTAAAGCTTCAAAATAACCAAATACAAATCTGAAACCTAGATACTGCTGACATCTGGAATTATAAAACTTATGTTTCAGAAAGATAATATTGGAGGTACGGTGGTTTGATTCAGGTGTCTCCCATAAACTTACATGTTCTGAATGCTGGTTTCCCAGCTGATGGAAATTTGGGAATTAATGCCTCCTGGAGGCAGTGTATTATTGGGAGTAGGCTTATGGGTATTATAGGCAGTTTCCCCTTCCAGTGTTTGGCACACACTCCTCTTGCTGTTGTCTACTTGATGATGGCCAAGAAGTGATGCCCACCCTCTGCTCATGCCATCATTCTCACCTGCCATCATGGAGCTCATCCCTCAAGACTGTGAGCCAAAATAAACTTTTTGTTCCCACAAGCTGCTCTTGGTCAGGTGATTTCTGCCAGCACTGTGAACCTTACTGTAACAGTGAAGATTGTACTGGGAGTGGTATCACTACTGCTAGAAACCTGACTGAGTGGCTTTGGCCTTTTGGAGCTGCTTTGCAGGAGGAATTTGGAATGATCTTGGCCTAAGAAATGGCTTTCAGTTCTTGATGGGCTATTCTGGTCAGTGATGAAAGACCTGAATGCAGTAAGAACTATGCACTGTGAAGTTTGGTTTATGAGAGTGAAAAAGAGCTTTTCTTGGACTGAGCTAGAAGCAGTTTGTGTGAGAGGATTGCTGTTATGCCCATGTCATAAGAATGTATGCAGGGTTGCAGTGCATATAAATAGACTGGTGTGTGCAGAGGGATATGGCACAGAACGAAATCTTTGGGCTGAAACTTCTGCCTGTTCATCTGAATTTACATGAGAGATTACAACCATTGAGATTGACCCAGTCAACCTGCATTGGGACAACAGAAAGGATGCAGTCTTTTAAGGGAACTGAATGCTGAAAGAGTGTCCTGTTCTTCAAAGTCTGCTTTATTTCCCCCTGGATTAACAAATTGGCACTCCACCTGGTATTATGGAGTATAAGAAAAATAGCAGAGAGAGAGTTCTTGAATTTGCAACACAGTCTTGTGTTTTAGAAATGGCCATGGGCAGTGTCAAGCAGGTTTGCTGGTTTGCCTGGAGAACCAATGGAACGATGAGGATGGACTGAGCATTGCAATGAAGACCCAGTAGAGATGCCAAGACGACAAGAGGGATGCCAAAGAGAGCTGATGGTCCCAGATGAAGTTTTCCAAGACTGTGAATAGCCTAGCTGGAGGGATATAATTGGAACTCCAGAGACGTGTTGCTGGTTAGAATTATCGTACTTGGAGATTTGTCACTGACTTGAGTTGTTGGACTTGGAGTTACAGAGTTTGATGTTTGCCCTGATTGTTTTAAATATTATTCATATTGAATATTTCTATGCTATGTCCATGCCATCTTTGGCAATGTGAATGGGTATTGTGTGCCATTGTGGGGTTTTTGGAGATTTTTAGTTTTGGTATTATGACTGTGTTGAAAGATCTCAGGTGAGGACTTCCAGGTAAGATGGTGGCTCAGGAGCCATGCTAAATCAGACTAGGGAGGGATTTAAGAAAAAACCTAGCAAAATACACTCTTCTTCTGCAAAGTGAAGGAGAATAGGTTATTCTTAGACACAGCAGAGAATCAGGAAAGACCAAGAACCACCAGAAAGGAGGAAAATGGACAGAGTCCCACTGAGGCTATGACCACCTATGATCCGTGCTATGCACACTGAAAAAGATTTCAAGAAAATGATGGTATGTATGCTCAAAGAAATCAGAGAAGAAATGAAGGATATCAAAAAAGAAAACAAAGGAATTAAAGAAGAAAACAAACTTCTGACAGGGAACCAGCTTAATGAAATAAAGAGGCCATTACAAGGCATGAGTAAGGAAATAGAAATACTGAAGAAAAACAAGGCTGAAATCCTGGCTCTGAGGAATACAATCAATGAAATAAAAAAAATAAAAATAAAAAAAAAACTCTGTGGAAAGTCTCTCCTAGTAGAATGGATGAAGAAGATAATGGAATATCTAAATGAGAAAACCAGGTAGCAGATCTACTACAGTCCAACAAAGAGAAACACAAGCTAATAGCAAGGTATGAGTGGGAATTTCAAGATATCCAGGACACTATAAAAAGATCAAACATAAGAATTCAGGGTATAACAGAAGGAGAAGAATTTCAATCCAGAGACTTAGCATAGAAGAAAAATTTCCCCAAATTGGGAAAGAAATGCCAATGCAGATACAAGAAGCTTTTAGAACACCAAACGGACAGAATCTGGAAAGAACCTCTCCTTGACATGTTATAATTAAAGTACTAAACCCACAAACCAAAGAAAATGTATTGAAAGCAGATAGAGAGAGAAGAAGCAAGTCACCTACAAAGGCAAGCCCATCAGAATAACTCAAATTACTCAACCCAAACTTTAAAATCCAGAAGAGCATGTAATGATGTATTCTAAGTACTGAATCCTGCAAAGGTATCTATCCAAATTGATGGAGAAATAAGGACATTCCATAACAAACCTAGGGTAAAGGAATTTATGGCAACGAAACCAGCTCTACACAAAATGCTTGAAGAAATTCTTAATGCCAAAGAAAAAGCAAAACACACAAAGGAGGAAATAGGAAAAAATAAACCACACTCAAATAACAGTTAGAACAAATGAGTAAAGGGAAAACAGGAAACAAAATAAGAAGAATGGTGAGAATAAATTAATACCTTTCAATCATAATTCTTAATATCAGTGGCCTCAATGCCCTATCCAAAAGACACAGGCTTGCAGACTGGATTAAAAGGCAGAGCCCTGCCTTTTGTTACCTCCAGGAAACACATCTCTCAATTAAAGGAAGACACTGCCTTAGGGTGAAAGAATGGAAAATGGTATTTCAAGCCAACAGGCCCAGGAAACAAGCAGGGGTTGCTATCCTAATATCTAACAGGATAGACTTCAAATCAACTTTAGTGAGGAAAGGTAAAGAAGGTCAATTTTTACTGATTAAAGGAACACCTAACATGGGGTCTCCCAGTTCCATCAAACAAACACTATTAGATTTAAGGTCACAGATAACATCAAATGCAATTGTAGTGGGAGACATCAATACCCCACTCTCATCAATTGACCAGTCATCCTGGCAAGTAATAAAGAGAGAGACAACTGAATTAAATGATGTCATGGAACAAATGGAACTAACAGATATCTAAAGAACATTCCATCTAAATGCTGCATATTATACATTTTTCTCAGCAGCATATGGAACATTCTCTAAAATAGACCATATATTAGGACACAAAGCAAATCTCAACAAATACAAGAAAATTGAAATAATCCCTTGTACTCTATCTGATCACAGTGGGATTAAACTGCAAATCAGCAAAAAGAAAAGCTATAGAGAATACAGAAATTCATGGAGAATAAACAGTACATTATTGAATGATCAATGTGTCACTGAAGAAACCAAAAAGGAAATCAATAAATTCATAGAATCAAATGATGATGATAATACAACATGCCAAAACCTTTGGGACACAATGAAGGCAATCCTGAGAGGGAAATTTATAGCGCTAAGTGCCTATATTAAGAAACTAATGATTTCACAAATAAACAACTTAATGCTCTACCTTATGGCCTTGGAAAAAGAAGAACAAGGCAAACCAAAATTCAGTAGATGAGAAGAAATCATAAAGATTAGGGCAGAAATTACTGAAATAGAAACCAGAAAAGCAATCCAAAAAATCAACAAAACAAACAGTTGGTTCATTGAAAGGATAAACAAAATTGATAAACCCTTAGCAAATTTGAGAGAAGAGACACAAAGTAATAAAATTAGAAATGAAAAAGGTACCATTGCAACATATACCAAAGAAATTCTGACAATTATAAGGACATATTTTAAGAATATATATGCCACTAAATTTGAAAATGTGAAATGCATGGCTTAGCACCTCTGCCCTAGCATTCTTGTGACCATATGTGAAACCACTGGGGATGCATTGACTCAGTAGATCACTGTATCTCTCCAAATCCAAAGCTAAGAATGTTATCAGATAGCATCTGAAATAAATAGGGAATATTTCCCTATTTCATTGTAACCACACTATTTCATGTTCCCACCAGCATATTTTAAAACTGCCATGATAACTTACTTTTGCTATATAGCTATAATAAATTCATGAAACTGTTGCCATATTAAAACTTGGCTTTTAAATCAACCTGTATCCATATTGTCTAACATGGTTATTCACATTTTAGCACCACAATAATCAATGTATTGTAGTCTTTGAGAGGAGAGCTCTGATTTTGAGTCAAAATTGTGCCATTTGCAATTTTCCTTTATCAATTGCTTTGATTATTATGATTTTTGTATAGTCTAATAAAAGTATTCTTCATAAAAAAAAGAAAATTTGAAAGAAGTGGATGATTCCCTTGATTCATATGAACTACCAAAACTAAATCAACATGATATAAACCATTTCAATAGACCTTTAACAAGTACAGAGATCCAAACAGTTATAAAAAGTCTCCCAACTATAAAAAGCCCAGGCCCAGATGGATTCACAGGTGAATTTTAACAGACCTTTATGGAAGAACTAACACCAATGCTCCTCAAACTTTTCCATAAAACAGAAGAGAAAGGAACTGAACAGAACTCCTTCTATGAAGCCAGCATCACAGTCATACCAAAACCAGGCAAAGACAGAACAAAAAACGAAAATTACATGAACATAGATGCAAAAATTTTGAACAGAATATTGGAAAACAGAATGCAAGAATATATCAAAAAGATTATTCACCCTGACCAAGTTGTCTTTATCCCAGGGATGCAGGGATGGTTCAACATATGCAAATCATATAAATGGTCTGAAGGACAAAAATCACATGATCATCTCAATAGATGCAGAAAATGAATTTGACCAAATCCAGCATCCTTCCATGGTAAAAGTATTACAGAAATTGTGACTAGAAGGAACATATCTCAACATAATAAAAGCTATTTATGACAAACCTACAGCCAACATCATACTAAATGTTGAAAAACTCAAAGCTCTTCCACTAAATTCAGGAACAAATTAACGGTTTCCACTGTCCCCACTTTTATTTAACATAGTACTGTAAGGCTTAGCTATAGCAATAATGCAAAAGATACTCATAAAAGGGATACAAGTTGGAAAGGAAGAGATCAAATTATCACTACTTGCAGATGATATGATTCTATGCCTAAAAGACCCTAAAAACTCTACCAGCAAATTGTTAGAGCTGATAAACACCTTTAGCAATGTAGCAGGATACAAAATAAATACACAGAAATCAATAGATTTCTTATATACTAACAACAAACACGTGAAGAATGAAAGCAGGGAAACTCTCCCTTTCACAATTGCCTCAAAAAAATAAATAAATAAAGTACCTTGGAATAAACATAACTAAGGTCATGAAAGATCTCTACAATGTGAACTTTAAAACCCTCAAGCAAGAAATTGCAGAAGACAAGGAAATGGAAAGATACCCCATGTTCTTGGATTGGAAGAATCAATATTGTGAAAATGTCACTCTTACCACAAGCAATCTACACATTCAATGCAATCCCCATTAAAATTCTAATGGTAGCTGGGTGTGGTGGCACATGCCTTTAATCCCAGCAATTGGGAGGCAGAGGTAGGAGGATCGCTGTGAGTTCAAGGCCACCCTGAGACTCCATAGTGAATTCCAGGTCAGCCTGAGCTACAGTGAGACCCTACCTCAAAAAACAAAAAAACAAAAACAAAAACAAAAAAATTCTAATGGGATCCTTCAAAGGAATAGGAAAAAATCCTAAATTTCATTTGGAAGCACATAAAACCTCGAATAGCCAAAATGATTTTGAGAAACAAAAATAAGGCTGGTGGTATCACCATATTCAATTTTAAGCTATATCACAAAGCCACAGTAACAAAATCAGCATGGTATTGGCACAAAGACAGACATGTAGATCAATGGAATAGAAAAGAGGACCCAGATGTTAATCCAGCCAGCTACAGCCATCTGACTTTTGAAAAAATGCCAAAAATATTCATTGGAGAAAAGAGGCTATGGAGCTAAATAGAGAGTTCTGACCAGAAGAAATACAGATGGCATATAAACATCTAAAAAAGTGTTCTACATCCTTAGCCATCAGGGAAATGCAAATTAAAACTACCTTGAGATTCCATATCTCTCCCATCAGAATGACTACCATCAAGAGAACAAATGACAATAAATCTTGGCAAGGATGTGGTAAAAGGAGAACCCTTCTGCACTGTTGAAGGGAATGTAATCTGTTACATCCATTGTGGCAATTAGTATGGAGGTTCTTGAGACAGCTAAAAATAGATTTGCCATATTATCCAGCTATAGCACTCCTAGGCATATATCCTAATGACTCCTCACTACCTTAGAGATACTTGCACAACCATGTTCATTGCTGTTCTATTCACAATAGCTAGGAAATGGAACCAACCTAGATGTCCATCCACAGATGAATGGTTAATAAAGATGTGGTACATCTACACAATGGAGTTCTATTCAGTGGTAATGAAAAGTGAAATTATGAAATTTGCAGGGAAATTGATGGATCTGGAAAGGATTATGCTTTGTGAGGTAACCCAGTCCCAGAATGCCAAACATCACATGTTCTCTCTTACATGTTTATCCTAGCTACAAATGTATAGACTTGTGTGTGATCTGGAACCAAAAATCAGTAGCAGATGCCCATAAGCTAGCAAAAGGCTATAAGGGAGGGAGGAGAGGGAAGGTCTCAAGAGGTTGGTATTATATATATGTAAGTATATTAACAGATTACAGGGAGGGGAAAGGCCTAAGCAAGGTCAGGGGAAGAGAGTGTGTAAAAGAAGGGTGGGGGTAGGGTCAATCAAAATTCAAGATATTCTGAATAAGGCTTATGAAAATCTACTTTCTTAAATAATGGCACATCATGAAGCCATAGGTTGTTACTAGAAACTTTTTAGTGCCTGGTATGGAATACCTTCCAGTGAGTCATTGGCCAGGGAGTTCCCTGTTGCCTCCAAAACATGACAGGCTATTGCCAAGGCCCTTGGTTCCCCATGAGAAACAGATGGTAAGGCCCTATTGCTGAAGACTTCACAACCTGAGAGGCAAAGTCACTGAGAAATCAAGTTGGTGCTGAGCAGAAAAACTTCTCCCTCTAGCCCAGCCAACTGAAAGCTGGAAAAGGCTGCACTGTATGCAGTCTTATGGGAGACAAAAGTCATAAGTTGTGGAAACAGTGGACACTGGAAGCCTCAAGTTTAGCCAGACAGGCCAAATGACTGAATGAGTACAATAGTGGCATTTCTGCTCTGGGGGAAACCAACTGCTCACTCATTGGACTGAAGGCCCACTCTATGGAAGGGAATACATGCCTGGTACTGAAAACTTAATCAAAAGCCTATGGCAGGGGATGCCATGAGCCTCAGGGGTATAAAGCCTACTTTTGTCTGGACAAATGCATATAGTACTCTTACCAAATTGCCCTGAAAGCACTACACTTAATGTTCATACTCATATATTAATGCTACTCTCACTTCTGTTTAGAGAAGCTTCTCTTTTCAGATAGAGGTGACCACTGGGATGATCCAAAAGGCAACATAGTGCTGAGAAGAAGGGATGGAGGAGTGTCCAGCACTGAAACATCTCACACCCTCCAAGTCTCAGGGTCCATTGTGGAAGAGGTGGAGGAAAGAATGTAAGAGCCAAAGGAAGGGTATGACTCCTTACATATAACTGTCTGGACAAAATTTGGCCTGGATATCCCAGACCTCACAGTGCCTAGCAATACCCACACAAGACTCTCATAATAGGAGAAAAAGATGATGACATCAAATTAAAAGAGAGACTAATGGAGAGAGGGAGGGGATATGACAGAGAGCAGAGTTATGAGGGAGAAACTGTTTTACAGGCCTAAAAATACTGCACATAATTAGAAAACCAAACATCAAATGAAACCAAGATGAAAGAAAAATCTCTGTATTATAGTAAAAACAATAAAGACAATATAATTAATTCCAGCAAAAACTATAAATCCATCAGAAATGACTTCCAGTGAGACTTATTTAGATGAAATTTCCAAAAAAGAAAAAAAAAAGATTTCAAAAAGTGATTATAACTAAGTTCAGAGAAATCAAAGGAATTAAACAAGAAAACAACCTCCTAAAGGAAAACACAGGAAACCAACTTAATTAAGTAAAGAGACATACAAGACATGGATAAGGACATAGAAATACTAAAGAAAACCCAATCAGAAATAACAGAAATGAAAAATACATTAAGTTAAATAAAAAACTCTTTAGAAAGTCAGTAATAAAACTGATGAAGCTAAACTAGTGGCAGATCTAATACAGTCCAACAAAGAGAAACACAAGTTAATAGGAAGGAAGGAATGGGAATTTCAAGGCATTCTGGACATTATGAAAAGATCAAACATAAGAATTCAGGGTACAGTAGAAGGAGAGGAATTTTGCCCTAAAGGCATAGTAGGTATTTTCAACAAAATCATAGACAAAAATTTCCCCTAAATTGTGGAGAAGATGCCAGTGCAGATACAGAAAACATTTATAATATCAATCAGAAAAATACCTGGAAAGAACCTCTAACCACCATATTATAACTAAACTACTAAACACACATACCAAAGAAAATACATTGAAAGCAGTTAGAAAGAAAAAGAAAGTCACTTACAAAGGCAAGCCCATCAGGATCACAGTAGAATACTCAACACAAAATTTAAAGTCCAGAAGGGCTTGGAATGATGTATTCCAAATTCTGAAAGATAACAACTGTCAACCAAGATTACTTTGACCAGCAAAGTCACCCATCCAAATTGATAGACAACTAAGGACATTCCACAACAAAACAAGCTAAAAGAATATGTGACGAATAATCCAGGTCTACAGAAAATACTTGAAGGGATCCTACATGCTGAAGAGAAAGGAAAGCACACACACGAGGATACAGAAAAAAATAAACCGTTCTTAAATAATAGTTAATACAAAAGGGTAAATGGAAAACAGGAAGCACTACAAAACAAGAATAATGACAAGAATAAATACATAACTTTCCTACAAGGTTTCCTAAAAGACAGACAGATTTCTGTCAGAGTACTTGATGACCCACCAAAGGCTAGTGGTAAGACCCTACTGCTGAAGACACCTTATGTGATGGACATGCAAATTAGAATGGCATGGCTGGAAGTTGGAAGAGAGTCAGTCCCCAGACAGTCAGCGCATCTAGTGCCAGAAGGTGCTACATGGGTGACTGGGGGAAAATGACCAATATCTCTCCAAGCAATGCATGGTCTAACCTACTTAGCAGCAAATAACTTGTTGTGATGCCCACACAAGTGCAATAGTGGCACACAGCCATGGTGGGGAACCAACTGCTCTCAATTTGGCTAACTGATCCCCTCAGTGGTACGGGACGCATAGCTGGAGCTGGGAAACAAGTCAGAACCATATCCAAACATAAGCCCACTCTCCAATATCAAGCTGCCATCAATCATGGGCTACAAGAGGGCCTACACCTATTAAATTCTCTATAAAAAAAAAGGGTTATCTCATTTGTCCTGATGCTAACTTACTCTCCGTTGGAGAATCTGCTTCTCTTTTTCAGATAGATCTAGATCCTAAGGAAAGAGCCACCCCATCATACCTCTAAAAGGCCCCTGCTGAAACTAAGAAAAATTGGAGAAACAAGCAAGGGGGCTGTTTTCCTGATGAACCGGATACCAGCACAAGGGGGAAGGAGACCAGCACAGAGAAAAATCAACTCCTACCAAGTCAGAGAGCCAGAGCCTCAGAGGCCCCCAACACCTCATCACTGAAGCAGACCAAAAATGAACCCAACATGGCTCAGGGAAATTTTGGGGAAGAGGGCGCGGAAAGAATGTCAGAGCCACATGTTTGGTCATGAAATGCAGAGACATTTATCTTACCCATAGCTGTGGGCTAACTCCACAATGCATGACCCGTATACCTCAACAAGGAGGGGCCAAGGGGAGGGGGTAGGTCACGGATGAGCCTAATAATGGTACCAAACTGACTGTATTTGCTGAATACAAAACTAAGTAATAAAGAAAACAAAGCCATATATATATATATATATATATATATATATATATATATATATATATCTTTCAGTAATTCTTTTTTTAAACAAATCTTTTTTTAAAAAAAAATTATTTATTTGCAAGCACAGAGAGAGGGAGAGAGAGAGAGAGAGAAGAGAGACAGAGAGAGAATGGGCACTCCAGGGCCTCTAGCCACTGCAAACAAACTCCAGATACATGTGCCCCTTGTGCATCTGGCTTATGTGGGTCCTGGGAAATCGAACTTAGGTCCTTTGGCTTTGCAGGCAAATGCATTAACCTCTAAGCCATCTCTCCAGCCCTCAGTAATAACTTAATACAAATAGCCGTAATGCCCCAACCAAAAGACACAAGCTTGCAGACTGGATTAAAAGGCAGGATCCTTCTATTTGTTGCATCCAAGAAGGCCCTGACATGCCCATTCTCTCTCTCAGATAAATAAAATTTATAAATAAATAATAAACATAATATAATATAATATAATATAATATAATATAATATTTTAAAAAGTAAAAGAAATTGAAAATTTTGCAAGCAAACAACTTCATGCTTTACCTTAAGGCCTTGGAAAAAGAAGAACATGACAAACAAAAAATCAGGAAATTGGAAGAAATAATAAAGATCAGGGAAGAAATTAATTAAATGGAAACCAGAAAAAAGAGACCCTTATCTATTTCTATGCATAAGAATCAAGTATAAATGGATCAAAGACCTTAATATCAGACCTGAAATATGAAATTGCAAGAGGAAAAAGTAGGAGGCACTCTTAACCATATTACTATTGGCAATGACATTCTCAATATAACCCAAGTTTCTCAGGAAATAAAACACCAGTCAACTACTGGGACCTCATGAAATTACCAAGCTTTGGGACAGCAAAGAACAATGAATACAGCCAAGCGCAACCTGTAGAATGGAAGAAAATATATGACAGCTACACATCTGACAGAGAATTAATATCTAGGATGTACAGAGAACTAAAAAAATTAAATAATATGAAATCAAACACCATAACTAAAAATGAGCTATGAAACTAAATAGACAGTTTTCAAAAAAATACAGATGGCATATAAACATCTAAGACCATGTTGTATATCTTTACCCATCAGGGAAATACAAATTAAAACTACTTTGAGATTCTATCTCAATCCTGTCAGAATGGCTATCATCAAGAAAACAAATGACAATAAATGCTGGTGATGATGTCAAAAAAAAAAAAAAAAGAGAAAAGTTTCTACTCTGTTGGTGGGAATGCAATCTTGCATAGCCACTGTATAAATCAGTGGTGATTTTCCTGAGACAGCTAAAAGTAGAGTTGCCATATGACCCTGCTATACCACTCCCAGGCATATATCCTAAGGACTCTTCTCACTACATTAGAGATACTTGCTCAACCATGTTTATTGCTGCTATTCACAATAGCCAAGAACTGGAACCAATGTAGATGTCCCCCAATTAATGAGTTGATAATGAAGATGTGGTATATCTATACAATGGAGTTCAATTCAGCGGTGAAGAAAAATGAAATTTGCATGGAAATGGATGGATCTAGAAAGGATTATACTAAGTGCAGCAACCCAGGCCCAGAAAACCAAACATCACATGGTCTCTGTCATATGTGGATCCTAGCTACAATTGTTTAGACTTGCATGTCAATGGGAGTAAAAATCGGTAGTAGAGGCCAGTAAGCTAGAAAAGAGCTATACGGGAGGGAGGAGAGGGGAGGACTTAGAGGATAGCATTGTACATATGTAAGTAGATGAACAGATTGCTGGAGGTGCAATGGCCTAAATGAGGTTGTCAGAAGAGACTGAGTAAAAGGCTGAGGGGAAGGGCTAATCAAATTTAAAGATGTTGTGAATAAGCTATCTGGAAACCCACTTTTTTGGATAATGGCACACCCAGAACCCATAGACTGTTACTAGAAAAATTTCAGTGCCAGGGTTGGATTACCTTTCAGTGTTAGTTGTTGGATAGGGAAGTCCCTGATTTCCCCAAAACACTACAGGCCATTGCCCGGGCTCTGGTTTCCAAATAGAAATAGATCATAAGACCCTGTTGCTGAAGAGTCCACATGCTTTGGCTACAAGGCTACTGAGAAATCAAGCTGGAACTGAGCTGAAGTCCTCTTCCCTGTAGACCAGCTGACAGAAAGCTGGGAAATGCTGGAGTGCATGCAGCCCTATGGAAGAGAGAAGTCATTATCAGCAGAGGAAACAAAGATACTTCAATCCTTATGTTTGACCAGCCAGGTGAAATGACTAAACAAGTGCAATAGTGGCATATCTGTTGTAATGGAAAGTAACTGCTCTCTTTTTGGACTGGAGGTCACTTCATGGGAAGGAAATATATGCCTGGTACTGAAAACCTAATCAAAAGCCTTTGGTGTGGAAGATCATGAGCCCAATAGTGTGACACCTGCTCTTGTCTGGCTAAACACATGTATTTTATGCTCATTAAACACATGTGTTATGCTCACAAAACTTTCCTGTAAGCACTTTCCTTAATGTTAATACCCACATATTAATACTACTCTCACTTTTGACTAGAGAAGCTTCTCTTTTCAGGTGGCAGTGACCATTAGGATGACCCAAAAGGCATCATAGTATGGAGAGTAATTAACAGACGAGTATTTATCACTGAAATATCTCTATCCTATCTTTCAAGGCTCAGCATCCATTGCCAAAGAGGAGAGAGCAAGAATGTAAGAGCCAAAGGAAGGGTAGGACTGCTTACAGTGCAGTCGTTCAGACACAAATTGACCTCAATATCCATGACCTCACAGTTCAACACAAGACCCTCATAATAGGAGAAAAAGATGATGACATCAAAATAAAAGTGACACAAATGGAGAAAGGGAAGTGATATGATGGGGAATGGATTTGTGAAAGGGAAGGTGGGGGAGGGGAGAGAATTATCATGGTTTATTATCTGTAATTATGGAAGTTGTCAATAAAAAACGTTAAAGAAAAATAAACTAGTAATTCCAACCCTCCCAACAGAAGAAAACTTGGACTATGGGTATGTTTGAATAGTGTTGGGACTGATAAGAAAACTATCAATTTTAAACTTTTAAAGTTATACTAACTACATTGCATTCCATATCAGAAATGGTTTTGTACCAGTTTATAGGAGCTGAGAATGAAATGTCATGGTCTGAATCAAGTGGCCCCCATAGACTCTTGTGGTTTGAATGTTTAGTTGGAAATTTGGAGCAACAATGCCCAGGGTGGTGGTGCATGCCTTTAATCCCAGCACTTGGCAAGCCAAAGTAGGAGGATCACCACAAGTTTAAGACCACCCTGAGACTACAAAGTGAATTCCATGTCATCCTGGGCTATAGTGAGACCCAACCTTGAAAAAAAAAAAAGAAAAAGAAATATTTGGAAGGTGAAGCCTTGCTGGTGGAGGTGTGTTGTTGGGGGCAGACTTAGGATGCCAGTTCCCTTTACCTAGAGTTCGGCCCACTGTCTTGCTGTTGTTGTTCACCTGATGTTGGCAAAGAGGTGATGTCATGAGCCTATTCTACCATCTTTCCCCTGCCATCATGGATGTCTCCCTTGAGACCATAAGCCAAAAAAAATATTTTCCTCCCATAAGCTACTTTTGGTTATGTGTTTTGTCCCAGAAATACAGTTTTAGGTAATGAAAGATTTATGTTCTTTAGGATTTTTTGGTTGGTTGGTTTGTTAATTGTTTGGGTTTCTCTCATTTCTAAGAGAGCTTTGTTAGGGCCCTGGAGAGGACAGAGTGGGGCCTGAGGAGAGAAATGACCCATCACACTCCACCACAGCCCCTGTTGATGCCACAGAGAAATTGTGGAAATGAGCAAGAGTGCTGCTTTCTCAGTAAACCTGATATCAGCACAAAGATGAAGGATATAGACACTAAGGACACTCAACATCTTCCAAATCAGAGATCCAGAGGCTCCTAAATTCCCATCACTGAATTAGACTTAAAACAAACCCAACATGGCTCAGAGAATTTTGTAGAAGTGGATGTGGAAATATTGTTAGAGCCATAAGTTGGGATATTATGCACAGAGACATTGCCTTTTCCCCATAACTGATGGCTGCCCCACAATGCATGATCCATAATCCTCATGGGTATGACCTGCATCCCCAAGGAGGAGAGTTCCATTGGTAAAGGGGCAGGGATGATGGAAATTATTTACATACTAAGTTTTTTCATAACTAATAAAAAAATAATGGAAGGTATCCCCCCAACTCTTTGTGGGATGGCAGCAAATGATACTTCTCCTTGGACATCAAATTAACAAGTAAATATCTAAAATTCAATTACTATAATAATCCAGTGAGTCTGACCAATAGTCTCAGCCCGTAGTGGACCTTGTGAGGCACACCCAACCATGAAGGCAATATGTACACACAAGACGCAATATTAGCATGATTGCTATGGGGGTAACCAAGTGCTCTCTTACTCAATATTAGGCCCACTCCAAAAGATTGGTCACCTAATTAAAAGCCTATGGCTTCTTTTGGCAATTAGTGATAACTACTGGGGAGACTCAAGTCTCATTAATGTGCAGAAAATTAGGAACTGTTGACTGAGTGCTTATTACTAAATGAAATGTCTCTATCATATCCTTCAAGGCTCAGGAAACATTGAAGATGATTGGGTGGAAACAATGTGGAGGCAGGATGGGAAAAAAATGCTTTGAAATGCTGTGTTCTAGACATGAAGTGGCCATGGCATTTGTAACCTCTAAGTGACTGTTAGTAGATGCACAACACATGCATCATATTGGGCTCAGTAACATACCATTATGGATGATAGAAGAATGTAAACCAGAAATTTTTAAAAAATACATCAAAATAGAAGAGAGACTAGTTTGAAAGCAAAAAGACTTATGTGGAAAAGGGCTGAGGAGATGAGAAGGAAGAACAAAAGACTAGGGTGGGTTTTATCAAAATACATTATGCATGAAAATTATTAATAAAAAGTTAAAACAATCTGGTTAATAAAAAGTTAAAATATAAAATAATATTCTGTTTAAACACTTATTGAATACTGGTACCATGCTATGTTCTACAAATCTAATGACAAACAGAGCTAATGCATTATTTCATGTCTCTTTACCGAATTTCACCTTGTGGTGGTTGGAATGTAAATAAATGTTCACAAACCTAAAATGTTTGTGGTTGAGCTTCCTGTCTGATACACTGTTAGTGGACCATTTCAGGTAACAAGCTTGTTGTTGGAAGTACATGGCTGGGGGCAGACCTTGGGGTTGAGGAGTCCAGCCCTGCTATGTGTTCCACCAGCTCATGCTTGTTATTCTCTCTGTGCTGTAGAGGAAAGATTAAGTCAGTCATATTCCTCTGCCATAATGAGACTTCCTCCAAATCTGTAAGCCTGAAATGAACTCTTTCCTCCATAAGCTGCTTTTGGTTGGGTGTTTTGTCCCAGCAACAAAAATCAAGCTGCAGCACACCTATAGCTATAAGCAGGGTTCATATCATAAAATGGGGCTGGAGAGATGGCTTAGCAGTCAAGGAGTTTGCCTGAAAGCCAAAAGACCTCGGTTCAATTCCCCAGGACCCATGTAAGCCAGATGCATATGGTGGCACAGGCATCTGGAGTTAGTTTGCAGTAGCTGTAGGCCCTGGCATGTCCATTCTCCCTCTCTCTCTCTCTCTCTCTCTGTCTCTGTCTTTGGCTCTCTCTCTGCCTCTCTCATAAATAAATAAATGAATAAGTAAGTAAGTAAGTAAATAAATAAATAAATAAATAAATAAACTACTGCTATTGATAAACTCAGTATTAATTGATGATAATTAATGTAGAGAGTTTGGAAATTGGCTCTATAATTTCCTTATCTTATACCTGAAATAGCCCAATATATGCCAGCTAGTATACAGAGGTCCAAAGTGATGACTGTCTTTAGTTTAAGATCATTCTACAAAACCACTCAGCTAAGAGTCATCCACTGCCAACACTCCATTGTGTAAGAGGAGAAATGCTTAGGTCTTAAAGGGACCATCTGGGTAACATTTCTCAACTCACATAAAGAGTAGACTTGTTTCAGGTATTCACTTGTAGCTGTTCATCAAGTTCAGGGCTATGATTACTGTAGAGTAGTAAAAACTAAGCTTCCAGGTCACCTACTGAAGTTCTATGAAGGATACTAGCAACGAATTCACATGGTCCTATAGTTTCAAAAGTAATATATCTTCACCACTATTTCCTTCCTTTGAAATTCTATATTTCCTCATGTTGATGACATTGATGTGATCATAGGTGCTTTTAGATTTAACTGTAACTGAGAAAAAGTAGGTATTCATTAAATTTGATTATAATATGTCTTGTTAATAATTTTTTCAATCAGTTCCAAGATTAATTAGTCATTTCAGTGTAAGAATATCAAAAAGTCATCCTAATTATTTGATATTATATATTAAATGATATATTAAATGATAGGATGAAGAATCCATTCTCATGAAAATATACTCAAATAGATGCTCAAAATATGGGGCACAGGGCTGCTGTCACAAATAATGATGCTTGTTTCCAGACCAGGAAATAATTCCCCAACCATACCAAGCAATAAAATCCCGATCAATGTGATATTTGTAAGACAGCTTCTCAGATACAGGTTTTATGGAGTTAGAAGAATGAACATAGCACAGGACTGGTTCTGATGATACCTGACAATATCCTATGTGTCTGTGTTTAGGTAGTGTTTATTTTTGGCAAGTGTATATATAACATAATAGCACATGGAATGTGTGTGTGTGTGTGCACACACATGTGTGAGACGATAAATTTTGATTGGAAAAGCCAAATGTGACAGAAAGATCAAAGTCAATTCAGATACAGTGTGTACTTGCTGGCAGAGATATTTCTAGAAGAAATTGTTATCCAAAGCAAGGAAACTGAAATAAAAATATGTGGCAGACATGTTCACAGCACCGCCGCCGCTGTGCCGGCCGCCATTGCTGCCACCGCGTGCCGATTGTTCCCAGCATGCGGAAGTGTAGACTGCTCTGCACTCTTGTCCACTCGCCCACTTACTGAGAGAGAACAGTCCCACAGCAGGTGCCACGCAAGCTCAGACTGTTTCTCTCGCTTGAGCCAGCTCAGGTGCCATCCCCTACCTGTCTGCCGCGCTGGCCGTCCTCCATTGTCCTGTGGCGGGGGAGCACAGACTGCTTCCGGTTCCCAGAGTCCCCAACCAGAGTTCAGGCTAATTCAGTGCTTGGTGCCTCAGTGCCACTCCCAGCTCGAACACAGGCAGCTTTGGCACATTGCCACCTGAGAACTCAGGCAACTTCGGCGCCCGTGCCAGGCAGTAGATAGACGGCTTTGGCAAGTGAGAGCCAAAGCCCAGGCTGCTTGGCAACTGCCCCAGGCTGCATAAGATTCCCATTGTTCGTGAGCCCAGGCTGATACGCCCACCTAAATGCCCATACACTGTCATGGGCAGAACACAGCGCAAAAGAAATAACATGAAAAATCAAATGCAAGAAAATCCAGTTGGATCACCCAGTCCCACAATGAATACATCTAACCAAAACATAGAAGAACCAATAGGACCAGAACACCAAATTGAAGCTATGAGCAATGCAACCCTGACCAACCTATTGGTAGAACTTGCAGGAAAGCAACAAAGGGCCAACAATCGTGTGGATGCTGCCATCACTAAACAAGAACTAATAGATAATAAATTGGAAGGATTAGATAAGAAATTGGAAGAATTTCAAAGAGAGTTAAGAAATTTAAGGGAGAGTGAAAAGAAAGAAGACCTTAAAAATCAGCCGGCCATACTAAATGAAGACATAAAGAAATGCAAGGATGAACTCCAAGAATCATCAAGAAATTCAGAAAATGATGTTAAAAGGGAGCTTGACAGAGGGATGGAAATTATACATAGAAAAAAAATAGAAAATACAAACTTAATTGAACAAGTGCAGGACTCGCTAGAAGCTCTCAAGAATAGAATCAGAGAAGTGGAGGATAGAAACTCTCTTCTGGAAGACAAGATGGAAGAAACAGTTAGAGAGTTCAAAATGTCAGTAAGTTCAAAAGCTCCTGTGAACAGAACATGAGGGAATTGTGGGATACACTTAAACGTCCTAATATCAGGATCATTGGAATACCAGTAGGAGAAGAAATTCAGACCAAAGGCATGGAGAACTTATTTAACAAAATATTTGAAGAAAAGTTCCCCAGTCTCTTAAAAGAAAGGCCCATCAAGATACAAGAAGCGAATAGAACAGACTGGACAAAGGGGAAACTCTCCAAGACATATTATCATTAAGACTCTAAACATTGACACCAAGGAGAAAATCCTAAAAGCAGCTAGGGAAAAACAGCACACCACCTTCAAAGGTAACCCCATCAGAATTACTTCATACTTCTCAATAGAAACCCTGCAAGCTAGAAGGGCCTGGAATGAAACACTGCAAAGTCTAAGAACCTATGGCTTCCAACCAAAACTACTCTACCCAGCAAAAGTATCCCTCATAATAGATGGTGAAAGAAAAACATTCCACAACAAAACTCAGTTTTACAATTATATGAACACAAAACCAAACATACGGAGAATATTTCAGGAAATTCTCCACAGAGAAGAAAAAAATAATCAAACACGATTGCCTACAAGAAGCAGATCACAACAACCAAACTCAGTGTAGGCACAAAAAACTTCAATGTCCATGTAAGCACCAACCCACATATACCATCACAATATGGCAGGGATCAAATCAAATCTCACAGTCATTACCCTAAATATTAATGGCCTTAATTCACCCATCAAGAGACACAAGTTAACAGGATGGATCAAAAAATTAGAGCCCTCAATCTGTTGCCTTCAAGAAACCCACATCACCATTGAAGACAGACATCTCCTCAGGGTGAAAGGGTGGAAAACAGTATTCCAAGGAAATGGGAATATGAAACAAGCAGGTGTAGCTATACTAATATCGGATAAAATAGACTTCAAAACCAGAAATAATCAAAAAAGACAAAGAAGGCCACTTCCTACTTATCAAGGGAACGATCCTTCAAGAGGATATTACAATGATAAATCTGTATGCACCAAACACAGTGCCACCACAGTTCATAAAACAAAATCTACTTGACAATAAAACAGAAATAACCACCAACACCATGATAGCTGGGGACTTCAATACACCATTATCAGTAACAGACAGATCATCCAAACAGAAACTCAACAGGGAAGTAAGAGAGCTCAACAAAACCATAGATCATTTAGACCTAACGGACATCTACAGAACGTTTCGTCCCAAATCCACAGATTACACATTCTTCTCAGCAGCCTATGGAACATTCTCTAAAATAGACCATACACTGGGTCACAAACACTGCCTCCACAAATTTAGGAAGATTGACAAAATTCCCTGCATGATATCAGATCACAATGCTATATTGCTAGAAATCAACAACAAAAGACCCACCAAGAATCGCAATGGCACCTGGAAACTGAACAGCACACTTTTAAACAATAAATGGATAGTGGATGAAATAAAAAATGAAATTGCAAAATTTCCGTAATTGAATGACCATGAGAACACATCGTACCAAAACTTATGGGACACAATGAAGGCAGTCCTCAGGGGAAAATTCATAGCACTCAATGCCTTCACGAAAAAGACAGAAAGGTCCCAAATCAATGACCTAACCATCCACCTAAAGGCACTGGAAAAAACAAGAAAAATCGAACTCAAAGAGCTCCAGTAGGAAAGAAATAATTAAAATCAGAGCAGAAATCAATGAACTGGAAACCAAGGAAACAATTAAGACAATTGACAAAACAAAGAGGTGGTTCTTTGAAAAAGTAAACAAGATTGACAAACCCCTGGCCAATCTGATCAAGCAAAAAAGGGAGAAGCTTCAAATTAACAAAATTCAAAATGAAAAAGGAGAGATTACAACAGACATAAGTGAAATTGGGAGAATCATAGGACTTATTTCAAAAACCTCTACTCCACAAAACTGGATAATGTGGAGGAGATGGATAAATTCTTGGATGCATACCATCTACCAAAGCTAAACACAGAGCAGATTAATCACCTCAATCAACCCATCACACTCATAGAGATTGAAAAAGTAATAAAAATCCTCACCCCAAAAAAGAGTCCAGGACCAGATGGCTTCTCAGCTGAATTCTATCAAACCTTCATGGAAGAACTCAAACCAATCTTCCTCAAACTGAGCCACACAATCGGAGAACAGGGAAGGCTACCGAACTCCTTTTATGAAGCTAGCATCAGCCTAATTCCAAAACCAGGCAGAGATGCCACAAGAAAAGAAAACTATTGGCCTATTTCCGTGATGAATTTAGATGCAAAGATCCTAAACAAAATCCTTGCAAACCGAATCCAACAACACATGAAAAGCATTATCCACCTTGACCAAGTGGGATTCATTCCAGGAACACAGGGGTGGTTCAACATACGGAAATCTGTCAATGTAATACACCACATAAACAAGGTTAAACATAAAAACCACATGATCATTTCAATAGATGCAGAAAAGGCCTTTGACAAGATTCAACATCACTTCATGTTCAAAACATGGGAGAGAATTGGCATGGTTGGTTCATATCTCAACCTAATAAAGGCAATATATGAAGCTCTGAAGGCCCAAATAATACTTAATGGAGAGAGAGTGGAGGAATTCCTATGAAGATCAGGAACAAGACAGGGTTTTCCACTCTCACCTCTGCTTTTCAATATAGTACTGGAAGTCCTAGCTCAAGCAATAAGACAGGAGAAGGAAATAAAAGGGGTAAAATTTGGAAAGGAAGAAGTTAAGTTAGCTTTATTCACTGATGACATGATTATATATGTAAGAGACCCCAGAGACTCCATCCCAAAACTCCTGAAGGTGATTAACTCCTATAGCAAAGTAGCAGGATACAAAATCAATGCACAACAATCAGTAGCCTTCCTTTATGTAAATGACAAAGATACAGAAAAAGAAATAAAGGACATTGTCCCATTTTCAATTGCAACAAAAAAAATAAAATACCTTCGAATAATGATAACCAAGGAAGTGAAAGATCTATACAACGAAAACATAAAAACACTCAAAAAAGAAATTGAGGATGACTTGAGAAAATGAAAAGAACTCCCATGTTACTGGATAGGCAGAATTAACATTGTGAAGATGACAATCCTACCAAAGGCAATATTCATATTTAACGCAATCCCAATTAAAGTCCCTATAGTGTTCTTCACAGAGATAGAAAAAATGATCTCAAATTTCATATAGAAAGGCAAAGGGCCTCACATTTCCAAACATATCCTCAGCAAAAGAAATACCTCTGGAGGCATCACCATAGCTCATCTAAAGCTATATTACAAATCCATAATAATAAAAATGGCATGGTACTGGCATAAAAACAGGAGTATAGATCAATGGAATAGACTTCAGGACCCAGACTTTGGGTCAAGGAACTATAGCTGCTTGATATTCGATAAAGGCCCAAACAATATAGGCTGTTAAAAAAGACAGCATCTTCAACAAATGGTGTTGGACAAACTGGATAACCATATGCAGAAAACTGAAACTTGATCCACACATTTCTGCATGCACTACAATAAAGTCCAAATGGATCAAAGATCTCAATATAAGACAAGAAACTGATATACTACTGGAAGAAAATTTAGGAAGTACTTTCCATGATATAGGACTGGAAAAAGACTTCCTGAACAAAACCCCAGTAGTTCATGAACTTAAACCATCACTCAAGCAATGGGATCACATGAAGCTGAAGAGTTTCTTTACAGACAAGCATACAATAAGCAAAGCCAATAGCTCACTCACAAAATGGGAGAAAATATTTGCGGGTTATCCAACTGATAGAGGCCTAATCTCTAGAATCTACAAAGAACTCAAAAATCTAAACAGTAAGAAGTCAAACAGCCCACTCACAAAATGGGGCAAATTGCTGAACAGGCAGTTTACAGAGGAAGAAATAGAAATGGCAAACATACACTTAAGAAAATGTTCATCATCCCTAATCATCAGAGAAATGCAAATTAAAACAACTATGAGATTCTACCTTACCTCAATAAGGATAGCAAACATCAAAAAATCAAATAAAAATAAATGCTGGCGAGGATGTGGAGAAGTAGGAACACTCATCCACTGTTGGTGGGAATGTAGGATGGTACAACCACTTTGGAAAGCAATATGGAGACTTCTGAAAAAGCTGAGTATAGAGATACCAACAGACCCAGTTATTCCCTTACTGGGCATCTACCCTAAAATCTTCAAACCACAGGCTAGAGAGATTTGCTCAACCATGTTTATAGCGGCTCAGTTTGTAATAGCTAATTGTTGGAATCAACCCAGATGTCCATCACTAGAAGAATGGATAACTAAGATGTGGTATATCTACACAATGGAATTCTATACAGCAGTAAGAAAAAATGACACAATGAAATTTATGGAAAAATAGTTGAACATGGAACAGATCATTCTCAGTGAACTTACCCAATCACAGAAAAAAAATCGCCACATAGTCCCACTCATCTACAGCACGTAACCTGAATCTACCCAAGATACCTTCCATACCCAGCAAGCATCTCCTAGACTAGACACTAGGATGGAAGGGGAGAGAGGGGAGGGCATCAAAGGGATGGGAAACACAAATCTAGACCCAAACGGCTATGGTACCATAATTTTCTACTTACTAAACGACAGACCAAATGGCTGATCCTTCACCAGGCCCTTACAGGGAACACCTGATCCACAAGACACTGGAGAGGGTAATATCAAGACTAACCTGAATCTTCTACATCTTCCCTCCCTCACTTCCCCTCTCCCTCTCTCTCTCTCTCTCTCTCTCTCATCTGTAACTCTTGTATTAGTTATCTTTTTCCTCATTTTCTTAGTGGGCACTGACCTGTAACTCCCAGAACCAGCATGTGGCTATCATCCACAATGAACTTTTGATCAGGGAGACCTACAAGGTTTCCTAAAAGACAGACTGATTTCTGTCAGAGTACTTGATGACCCACCAAAGGCCAGTGGTAAGACGTTACTGCTGAAGACACCTTATGTGATGGACATGCAAATTAGAATGGCATGGCTGGAATTTGGAAGTGAGTCAGTCCCCAGACAGTCAGCGTGTCTAGTGCCAGAAGGTGCTACATGGGTGACTGGTGGAAAATGACCAATATCTGTTGAAGCAATGCATGTTCTAACCTACTTAGTAGCAAATAACTTGTTGTGATACCCACACAAGTGCAGTGGTGGCACACAGCCATGGTGGGGAACCAACTGCTCTCAATTCGGCTAACTGATCCCCTCCCTGGTATGGGATCCATTGCTGGAGCTGGGAAACAAGTCAGAACCATATCCAAACATAAGCCCACTCTCCAATATCAAGCTACTATCAATTGTGGCCTACAAGAGGGCCTACACCTATTAAATTCTCTATAAAAAAAAGGGTTATCTCATTTGTCCTGATGCTAACTTACTCTCCGTTGGAGAATCTGCTTCTCCTTTTCAGATAGACGTAGATCCTAAGGAAAGAGCCACCCCATCATACCTCAAAAGGGCCCCTGCTGAAACTAAGAAAAATTGGAGAAACAAGCAAGGGGGCTGTTTTCCTGATGAACCGGATACCAGCACAAGGGGGAAGGAGACCAGTACCGAGAAAATTCAACTCCTACCAAATCAGAGAGCCAGATACTCAGAGGCCCCCAACACCTCATCACTGAAGCAGACCAAAAATGAACCCAACATGGCTCAGGGAAATTTTGCGGGAGAGGGGGCGAAAAGAATGTCAGAGCCACATGTTGGGTCATGATATGCAGAGACATTTAGCTTACGCATAACTGTGGGCTAACTCCACAATGCATGACCCGTATACCTCAACAAGGAGGGGCCAAGGGGGGGGGGTCACGGATGAGCCTAATAATGGTACCAAACTGATTGCATTTGCTGAATACAGAACTAACTAATAAAGAAAAAAAAATTGAGAGGAAAAAAAAATATATTGCAGAGCCTTTGAGTATTTGGTTACAGAAAGCCACCCAAGTGCTCTATGATACCATCAGCTTATAGATGCCAGCCAGCAACTCTGCCACCTGCCTGCCTTTCTGCATGAAACTTTATGAAACAGTGTAAATTAGTTCCAATGGAAGAGAAAAATAGAAACCACTTTATCCTATTGCCCATTGAAATCATGTAAGGCAAAATAAGATGCAGGGCTTTCAGTGGGCTGGAAGTCCTAAATGGTATTTTACTAGCACAACTGGAGTTATTGGGTTCTTGAACCAGATTGAATTCTAATGGAGAAAAAGGGATGAGAGGGATAGGATATCACCCAGTAATGAACAGAAAAGATGTAAAATCTTCCTAAAAATTCAAACAAAAATGAACAAACTACCAACACAGATAGTAAGCTGGAAGGAACAGTAAGAAAAGAATCAATGTAGCATTCATTTATAACTTTACAAGCTCAATTTCAACAATTAAATGAGTTTCACATATGGAAATCATTTGTTGATGCATATGTTTCTTTGCTCACTTATCTAGATTTTAAAGTTTTTATATTTTTATATTGAAAATGAATTCAATGTCAAGTACATAGTAGTCATGTGAAATGTATTCATTTTTAGAAATAAATAATTGCTTCTAACCTGTACATGATTTGTGTGAAAATGTTTATTAAAATAAGTAGTACAAAAAAATAAAGACTAGAAAAATGACTTAGCAACTAAAAGAAGTTGCCTCACAAGCATAAAGGCATGAGAGGCCCTGAATTTTATGCTCAGACTTAAAAATCTGGGTGTGTTCATGCTTGCCTGTACCCCCATCTCTGTGGTTAGTAGAGCTAGGAGAATCATTTAGGTTCACTGGCTGATGAGTCTGACAGAAAATGACAGCTCAAAGTTCAGTAAGAGACTCCATCTCAGGGCTATAAAGCAGAAGAGTGTTAGAAGACACCAGAAGTTTTCCTTTGACTTACACACATGTAAGCATGGAATACATCCATCTGCACACATATGTGCATGAAGTATACAAATAGCACATACACACACACACCATATTCTGTCTACATACATGCCAAAAAGTACTACCTGAACCTAGACACACGATAAATTCTCAGATATTATCAGAATCAGTCATATGATATCTCCACATAGAGCTCAGAGACCATAGGTGATTTTGTTTCTTATACTTTCAGTCATCTGAGAAAGTTTAAACATATGGCTAGATCAAGGGAATTTTTCAAAGTTAATAGTCATGTGTCATTCTTCCCGTGGTAAATTAGCCATGTGAGGTATATGCCACTGTATGTCAGAGGCAGCAGAGAACACAGGTCTTGTACAGCTCAAGTGGACAGGTGCCTTAGTAGTGCCTCATTGTCCACCTCCAGCTTCATTCCTGATTCTGCTCTTGGGTTTTTATTGTTTATTCTTTTATCTGTCTATTTCCTCAGAAGGTCTCCTCATGCTTAATGAAGTCAGATCAATAGAAGAATGTCCAATATGAAGGGTTAGGAACTCATGCAACATGATGGTCTTACTTGAGGCCACATTTGACTAGAAGAGAATTCTAGGGAAGAAATCAATGCTTTCTATCATATGTATATTTATTATTCTTTACTAGCCATCAAACCATCATGAGCACGTTATGCATCTTAAACTTAAATCATTCCCCATGTGCATACACAGACACTTTGTCCTATAGACATTTGTTAACTGTTTCTCATTTCATAATATAAGAGTTTCCTTTTAACTTGCCCGGCTATATAAAAAGAAAGGGAAAGTAATGCTAATGCAAGAATAGAACCCATAATGAAACCTAATTCTCTGTATGCCAATAAATACAATTTTAAAACAGTTTTTAAAAATAGAGGCTAATGATCCTTTTGACAGCTGATGAAACATCAAAATTAATTGTTTTCCAAGTATAGGATAATTGATAGATATAAAATCTTCTGACTAAATAATAGTAGTTAAATATTGGATAGAGAATAGGCATGTATAAATTTGCTTATTTTCTAAATATATTTAACATTCTTCCCTTGGATGACTTGCCAACATTGGCCCCTACAGTGTGTGCAAGTGGGCCACATAACTGAGGAGAGATCTAGCATGATATATCATAGTCTGCTATCATATCAAAACTTAACTGAGCTACATAACACAGGCCACGATTGCTTGCCTGGGATCTCAGGAGAAGGTAGCTTTCAAGAAGTAGGAGGTATTATGGGCTAAACTATGTCCCTTAAAAATTCATCACCTCTGTTCTTTAAGGATTTTTTTTTTTTTTTGGAGAAAGGAACTTTTATGAAGCAAATAAGATAAAGTATTTTAAGTGAGACCCATTCCAATGCAAAGTGTCATTATGTGGAGTATTAGACACATGCTTGGAGAGTGAAGACTATTGGAGGAGATGTCTATGTACAAGCTAAGAACCTATCATCCCTGTGGACACCTCGAGTTTTGGATCATCTCCAAAACTGAAAGAAAATGTATTATTATTTAAACTACTCTGTCTGTGGTACAATGTGACAGATACCATAGCAAACATACAAGAGGACAAAGGTCTGTCTGGGTAGCCTAGAGAGCTATGATACATTAATAGGCTTTGAGATCATTAAGGCAGAGTAGAGGGAAAGGAAATGTCCCAAGATGATGAAAGAGCACCTGCAGAATCAGAACAATGAAACAAAATGCAGGGCTCTGTAGGGAAGAAATGGATCAAGATGGATCAAGAGTGCTAAGCAGAGTTCAGACTGAGCAGAGTAGGTACTGAGCAATTAGTGGTTAAGAGAGGAAAGAATTGTTTACTTCAAGTGACAAAACTTTCACCCTTTTTGCTTCCCACCAGCCATTTTAATTATTCTCTGATTCACAACTCATCACCACTCACTCCTGCAAAAGGATAGCCACATGCAAGCATCCAGGTATAAATCCACTGCGGCGAGCCCCCCCGACCAGCGGGAAAAGAACAATCACCACACGAGGATCCTTCTTGATCACACTTTATTGGAGAGCTTCTTGGTTAACAGGAGAGCGGATGGAGAGAGACTCGGGGGCGGGATTTGCAGCTACTTTTATAGGGGGATGGGCAATGAGGCACCTACTGATTGGCTGTTATCTGCTTGCCACCACCAGGCGCCACGGGATAGGCTCAGGACAGGTTGCGTCAAGCGCATGCGCGTACCTTGAATACGGTTGGCGCGAAAGCACTGTCGTAAAGAAGCTGAACGCCACGAGGTCAGCGCCATCTTGTAAAGGCGGTTTACATGTGGTTTCCTGCAGTGCCAGCGCCATCTAGTGGTGGGGACTAGATGTGGCTCCCTGCAGTTCCCCCTTTCTATTATAAAGCGCAGCAGGTGAAGGTAGAGGTTTGATCTCTGATAAACAAAAGGACATTGTGAAGACCCCAGGCCAGGTGGCCAGCCAGGCTGGTGCCTTACCCGTCCGGTACCTTTTCTCAGAGATGGGATGTCGGTACCAACCCATATGCAATCAAACATGCCCTCCATGAGGCTGCTAAGAGCATACCTCATGTGCAGTACTTTGTCTCGCAGCCTGAGCGCCAATGAATGTCGTGTTCCCAACACCAACCCTCTGCTCCTCCTTGTATAATGAGCACCTCAGGCCCTAAGGGGGCAGGGGCCAGGGAAAAACTAGGTGTTTTTCAGGGCCGACAGCCAAATCTGGGGGGAGGATCCACACTCCAAAGCGGCAAGTGCTTGAGAAATAACTACCTTGTCCCGCCTGGTCTGGGCTTGCAGGCGACAAATCAACCAGAGGCACAGCGCACAGCCCCCAAGGCAGCAAACTGCAAACATCCCTACCCCTACCCACTCCTTGAAGAAGGAAAAGGCAGAGGAAAGCCAAGAGGTAAAACCCTCAGCCAGGCTAATGTCCACTCGTGTGGAATTGATCATAACAATAGCTTGTCTTAGTTCTTCCAATTCCGCATCAAAATCTAGGGACCAATTCCCTGCCAAGTACAAGGACAGTTGCTTTGACAGATTTGCTGCCCTTGTAAAGTTTTCATATTGAACACTAGTGATACATAAGGCATTAAGTTTCCATTCACATCCCAACTGAGCGATTTGCCAAAGAACATCAATTTGCTCCTGAACTAAGTCCACCCTTTGATTTAGGATCATAATGCCACCTTTGAGTTGGGAATTTAAATTTGATTGTGTGTCTAAGGCGGCAGCTGTGGAAGAAGCCAAGGTATTTAAGGTAGAGGCGGTTTGAACTGAAGAAGCCATGGCTACACCTGCGGCTGTAGCTGCGGCAGCAGCAGCCGCCACCGCAGCAATAACAGCGGCTGTAATTCCAAAATCTCTCTTATGCCTGAACAAAGACAATGTACTAGGAGCCTCTACAGGCACGGGGACCCAACAGGGGACCCTAAGTACCATGGCTCTGTGATAGAGTGTTGCATCCCAACATTGGGACAAATAACAAGAAGCATTAGAACAATTGCTGAAAGAAAAGTTACTAAGGACAAACATGAATGGTGGATGGACACACACCGGGGTGGGGGCATAAGAGGCATTTTTTCCTAGGTATTTTCCTATCCGGGTGACACCCCAGAGCACTCTCTCATATCGCCATTCAAGGAATTCGCTCAGGGATAGTAGCTCATGGATTATTCCAGACACATTATTACGGGCAACTGTCCCCCCCCGTAATAAAACAAAGGGTGTCATATCTGTGCAGCTACCATTAACCCCACACAGAACCCACTTTGAAAATGGGTTCATAGTACTATCCTGTAGAAATGGTCCCTCCGTCCACGAAAACTGTAAAGGAAAAGGCCCTTTCATATTCGGGGAATAAGTAAAGGTCCGTCCCACATCTGCCCAGCCCACAGTACTGGACTGGCATTCCGTCCATGGCCAAAGGTCCCCTTCATAAGTTCCCATACAGTGAGGTGCCAGGCGTGGTTGAGGCAGAGTCACAGTACCTCTCTGGCCACGAAAAAAGGTACCATTGAGCCATATCACCTCTTCTGAGAAGGGGTAACTATAAGCTTTGTGGGACGAATTCCGAAAGGTAGATTCTGGGCCCCATCTCCTGTTCCCCCTAAACCAAGCAAATGCCTGCATCTCCAGTTGTATACAAGAGTCACGTTCACGGGCGAGAGTAAAGCAGAGACTTCCACTTTCCTCGAAGTGTCGAGCCTCCCCCAGGGGGGCAAGGGTCAGGTCTTTAACAACCGCAGGGAGATTGAGACCTTGCTGAGTGGTGAAGAACCGAGGAAGGACTCTCGCCGTGTGGCGAACGGGCAGGGGCTTGGGGAAAACAGACAGGATGCCCCAGCGCAATTCTCCTCTACTAGTCTCCAGGCACATAAGGATCAGCATCCACAGGATCTTTGGCACTCGTACTTGGATGGCCATCCTCGTCCCCTGGACTCTCCTCTGGAGTTGATGTCAGCGTCTTGACTAGCCGGGCCAGGGACCCAATGTGGCGATTCCTGGTCCTGTGGAAAAACACAAACAGCTCCCCTGGATCTTACCAAAGCAGGATCCGGTCCCTTCCATTTATTATCCAACACATCCTTCCACATGACCAGTTCCGGATGTGCTTGTGCCCCCTGGTGGCAATGTCTGTCTGCTGCAGACCTATCATGAACATCCAAAACTAAAAAATTAAGGGTATAGAGTGCTAGAGAGACTCTCTCCTTGGGGGTTGCATTCTCCGCTATCCCCCTTCGTTGTTTAAAAAGGATAGCTTTTAAACTTTTATTTGCTCTCTCCACAATACCTTGGCCTTGTGGGTTGTAAGGTAGGCCAGTAGTGTGGGCAACCTGCATCTGGGCACAGAAGGCACGAAAGCCAGAGGAAGCATAAGCAGGGCCATTGTCAGTCTTTAGGCGTCGCGGTTTTCCCCAAGACGCCCAGGCTTCCAAACAATGAGTTTTTACATGAGTAACCTTTTCCCCTGCAAGAGGAGAAGCATGTATGATTCCTGAGCAAGTATCCACCGAGACATGCAGGTATTTAAGCTTGCCAAATTCCAAGACATGAGTAACATCCATCTGCCAAAGATCACCAGGTCTTAGGCCCCGTGGGTTCACACCCACATGTGGAGAAGGCAGGAAAGTGACACAGGATTGACAAGCCTTAACAATATCACGTGCCTCGGACCTAGAAATGGCAAAGGTCTTTCTTAAGGTGTTAGCAGGAACATGATACAGTCTATGGAACTCGGTGGCCATATCTTTAGGACTACTCATGGCTAACATGGTCATCCGCGTGGCTTTGTCTACCAAGTCATTTGCTTGAGATATAGGTCCTGGTAGCAAGGAGTGAGCACGAACATGGGTAACATAGAAGGGGGAGGAGCGTTGCCAAATGAGAGATTGAATTTGAGAAAGAATGTTTGAGACAGGACTAGCAGAACGAATAGAAGCAGCAATTTCCAGTCCAACAACTGCATTAGCCACATACTGTGAGTCTGTGAACAAATTAAAGGGACTACCAAAAGTCTGAAACACCTCCAAGACAATCATGCATTCCACAATTTGGGGAGAGTCAGGCCTATAGAACTTCACCACAGGTTCTGAGCCCTGAACCATATAAGCTCCGCGACCTGTTTTTGAACCATCAGTGAAAATGGCAGGGGCTGAGGGCAAAGGGCCCTTTGATGTGACCCGGGGAAAATAGACTAAATTTTTTTTCCACGAAGGACAGAATGGGGCTTTTTGGGTAATGGTTATCTATAGGATTTGGAAAAGCACACATAAGAATGCTCCATTCATCAACCGTACCGGATAGAGTCTCTACTTGTTCCTTAGTATAGGGGATGATAAGCTTATCAGGCAACTTTGCAAAATGAGTTAGGCACGATTTCAAACCCAAACAAGCCTGTTGGGCAACCAACTGTGGGAAGTACTGCAGGGTGCGAGCTCCCAAGGAATGTCCATGAATCCACAAAAGAGGGCCGTCCTGCCATAACACTCCCGTGGGGACATCCCTTGTTTTTAGGATACAGAGAAGAAGTGGACTAGAAGGGTCAAAGCGTTTAAGCTGTGCCTTCATAAGGGCCTTTTCTATTTTGCTTAAGGCTTGACGAGCTGGCTCAGTGAGCACACGAGGAGAAGTAATCTCAGGATCACCCTCCAAAATGGAAAACAATGGTAACAAATCTGCACGGGGGACATGGAGAAAACCTCGCAACCAATTAATGTCCCCCAAAAGTTTTTGAAAATCATTTAATGTATGCAAGTGGGAGGTACGGATGCAAATTTTTTGAGGTTTCACAGACTGAAGGCCAATGACGGACCCAAGGAAATTTACTGAATCCGTTTGCTGGACCTTCTCTGGGGCAATAAAAAGACCCTTATGTTCCAACGCCTTGACGACCTCCTGAAAGGAGACATGCAAAACATCTAAGGTAGGGGCTGTGAGTAGGATATCATCCATATAGTGGATCATACGTAAAGAGGGGAACTGTTGTCTTACTACAAATAACACTGAGTCTACATAAAGCTGGCACATAGTGGGACTGTTGGACATCCCTTGTGGCAACACACGCCACTGAAAGCGGGCATCAGGCTTCTCATGATTTACAGCTGGTAATGTGAAAGCAAAACGCTCTCTGTCCTGAGGGCAAAGGGGTATGGAGAAAAAACAGTCTTTAATATCTAAAACCATCACTGGCCATTCCCTGGGGAGAGCAGAAAGCGCTGGCAGGCCCCTCTGAACTGGGCCCAGGACCTGCATTTGAGCATTGACAGCCCTCAAATCATGTAATAATCGCCACTTTCCAGAGGACTTTTTGATCACAAATATAGGTGTATTCCAAGGGGAAATAGAGGGCTCCAGGTGGCCTAACTGCAATTGTTCCTCAATTAACCTCTGGGCTGCTTCCAGTTTTTCCTGTGAGAGGGGCCACTGAGGAACCCACACTGGCTTATGAGTCATCCAAGGTATGGGCACCTGTTCAAAATTGGAAGCAGAATTTTCAGTGGTCCCTAAGAAAAACCCAACCCAAAGCGATCCAGCTTCTCCTCCGGGATGATGGGCTGAGGTCGCCCTTGAAGGTGCTTCCCTAGACCTGAGCCTGGAACAAAGCCCTGAATTTTCATCATATTTTTACTAGCTTCTGAATAATCATTGGTCAAGCGGAGATTCATCTGGGTCTGAATATCTCTTCCCCATAAATTAATGGGAACATCCAACACAAAAGGTTGGATTTTTCCCTTTTGACCCTCTGTAGTGGTCCATGTTAACTCCTTTGCACTCATATGTGGTGTTTTAGCAAACCCTAAGCCTTGCAAGATCTGAGCTGATCTCTGCAAGGGCCAGGCTTTTGGCCAAGAATCTAATTTTATTATACTTTTATCTGCCCCAGTGTCCACCAGTCCTGAGAATTCTCTTCCTTCTATGGTCAGGCGCAGAAGGGGTCTTTGATCCAACTCCAAAGACAAGCAGGTCAAGTCCACACCGGTAGACCCAAGGCTCTTGTCACCCCTTTCCTTATCTAGTGCAGGAAATAAAGAATGGTTAGAAGGCAAAATCAGCAATTGGGCAATACGGTCCCCAGGGGCCACTGACACTGCCCCATAGGGGGAATGACAGAGAATTTTAATTACACCTGTATAATCTGGATCGATAACACTGGGGAAGACTATGAGACCCTTTAAAGTAGAGGAGGAGCGCCCCAAAAGAAGGCCCACCGTATCTCTTGCTAGCGGGCCAGACACATCTGTGTCCAGGATTTGCACGCCCATTTCCGGAGTTAAGACCAATCCGGAGGTGGCACAGAGGTCCAAGCCTGCGGAGCCCGATGTTGCTCTCCGGGCTGAGGCAGCGGGGGACCTGGCGCCACAGTCACCGGGACCTGAGGTGTCTGCATTGCCCCATAGATTTGTGGGCCCTGGGGACGTGGGCCCTTCCCCCCGTTTTTTTGGTCCTGATTACGTGAAAGAGGGGGGAGGGGCAGACCATTAATATCCCTCACAGATCTACATTCATTAGCCCAGTGTTTTCCCTTCTTACATCTAGGACAAGTCCCAGGGGGGCGCTGTGCCGGTCCCGCATCTCGGACAGGGGCTGGGCTATCCGCTTGAGGACATTGGCGTTTAAAATGTCCCAATTGACCACATCGGAAACAGCCCTTTTGATTCCCTGTCCGTTGAGCCTTAGCGGCAGCTATGACCGCTGCTGCTAATCCTGCATTAGACAGAGGACCCCCTATCTCTCGACAGGCTTTGAGCCAGTCATCCAATGTTCCCCTTCTTACTGATTGTATAGCCTTTTTGCACTCCTTAGTGGCCTGTTCAAATATTAGCTGTTGTATAAACGGCATGGTGTGGTCAGCAAGGCCAATTGTCTTTTCTGCCACTTCCAACATTCTAGCTGAGAAATCAGAAAATGGCTCTGTAGGGCCCTGAACAATCTTAGTCAACTGTCCTGCGACCTCTCCCTTATTACGGAGCTCCTTCCAAGCCTGATAATGAATATTATTAAGTTGGATATACACGTCTGGATGGAAATTGAGCTGATCTGTAAGATAGGGACCAGTCCCCAGAAGCATATCAGAAGTCCAGTCCCAGTCCCCTTTCATAATATTCTGCCTAGCTTGTTCTTGGGCTTTATCAGAAATCAGTGATCTGAAATCCAAATATTGCCCCCTCGTTAGACAAGCCCGGGCTAAGTCTAACCAATCACCAGGAGTAAGGGTGCGCTGCGTGAGTCTGCGAAGCAGCATAAGTGAATAGTCAGCAGTGGGTCCAAAATCTTTGCAGGCCTGAACTAAATCTTTAAGTTCCGTATAGGGGATTGGCTCCCAGCCTCTTTGATTGGTAGTGGTATTCAAAAAAACCGGGAAAGCGGAGGCCAGGCGGGACCACGTCCGCGGCTTAACAAAATGGCAGCGATCCTCGGCTGGGACATGGGGGGGGGGAACATGAGGGCGTGGCAGAGCACTAGGCGGTGCTCGGTTCCGAATACCAACTTCCTCTTTTAAGGCACTCCTCCCCCTAACCGCGGGAGGGCAGACACGCCTGCCCACAAACTGAGTATCCTGAGCACAATGCAAAGCTGCCTCCTCTAAATCCTGTCCCTCTGTCCCACTGGAGTCCTCCTGATCAGAAGCAGAACTACTGCCGTGATCATCTCGTATACTCAGGTGTCGCAGCGGCTGTAGGGAAGGATATAACCCCACAGCCCCCTGCTGCGGCGGGGCCCTAGGGAAGTCCTCTCCCCTCCTGTGCATACAGCCGGAGCCCTCATTACTCTCTTCTAACGGGGGTGCCTTCTCCTCTACATGGCAGGGAACCTTTTCCTTGAAATAACTGGCCTTATTGGGAACTCCTCCCGGGAAATGACTGGCCCTTTTTTCCTGTACTTCCTTATATAATCTGGGTTTGCTATCCCCACTTGCATCAGATTCTGACAAACTATCCTGATGTTGTCTGAGCCGTCTCCTGGCCCTCCTGAAGTGGGTCCGGGTGGCTTCCAGAACGTAAACAAGAATGTATCATCCTCCAGAAAGGGAGGGTACCTCGACCTAAGTGACCCTCCTCCCCAGCCGCCTCAAGGTCTTTACCCAGCTTTTCCCATGAGGGCAATGAGAGATCTCCGGACGCCGCAAACCATGGAGCCGCAGCATCAATGTCTTTAACAATCTTTTTAATAGTGGCATTAGAGACCTTTAGATCACGTTGTTTCAAAACTTCCTTTATAGGCTGAGTAAAATCAATGGGAGAATACCGGGCACTCGATGTATTACCCATCATGAGCTGGAAGGCTGGAAATGAAACTAACAGCCAGCCCCACGTTATCTACCGAGGATTTATCTGACTCGAGGCTCCAAGGACCAGAGCCGCGTTGTCTACCGCGGGTTTAACCGGTCCAGGCTATTAGCAGACTAGGCAAGATAGAAACAAACGCAAAACAATAGAAAGACCCAGACAAAACAAACAAAAAACAGCAAGAGCAGCGAGGCCCCCGACCGCGGGAGAAAAGAACAATCACCACACGAGGATCCTTCTTGATCACACTTTATTGGAGAGCTTCTTGGTTAACAGGAGAGCGGATGGAGAGAGACTCGGGGGCGGGATTTGCAGCTACTTTTATAGGGGGATGGGCAATGAGGCACCTACTGATTGGCTGTTATCTGCTTGCCACCACCAGGCGCCACGGGATAGGCTCAGGACAGGTTGCGTCAAGCGCATGCGCGTACCTTGAATACGGTTGGCGCGAAAGCACTGTCGTAAAGAAGCTGAACGCCACGAGGTCAGCGCCATCTTGTAAAGGCGGTTTACATGTGGTTTCCTGCAGTGCCAGCGCCATCTAGTGGTGGGGACTAGATGTGGCTCCCTGCAGTTCCCCCTTTCTATTATAAAGCGCAGCAGGTGAAGGTAGAGGTTTGATCTCTGATAAACAAAAGGACATTGTGAAGACCCCAGGCCAGGTGGCCAGCCAGGCTGGTGCCTTACCCGTCCGGTACCTTTTCTCAGAGATGGGATGTCGGTACCAACCCATATGCAATCAAACATGCCCTCCATGAGGCTGCTAAGAGCATACCTCATGTGCAGTACTTTGTCTCGCAGCCTGAGCGCCAATGAATGTCGTGTTCCCAACACCAACCCTCTGCTCCTCCTTGTATAATGAGCACCTCAGGCCCTAAGGGGGCAGGGGCCAGGGAAAAACTAGGTGTTTTTCAGGGCCGACAGCCAAATCTGGGGGGAGGATCCACACTCCAAAGCGGCAAGTGCTTGAGAAATAACTACCTTGTCCCGCCTGGTCTGGGCTTGCAGGCGACAAATCAACCAGAGGCACAGCGCACAGCCCCCAAGGCAGCAAACTGCAAACATCCCTACCCCTACCCACTCCTTGAAGAAGGAAAAGGCAGAGGAAAGCCAAGAGGTAAAACCCTCAGCCAGGCTAATGTCCACTCGTGTGGAATTGATCATAACAATAGCTTGTCTTAGTTCTTCCAATTCCGCATCAAAATCTAGGGACCAATTCCCTGCCAAGTACAAGGACAGTTGCTTTGACAGATTTGCTGCCCTTGTAAAGTTTTCATATTGAACACTAGTGATACATAAGGCATTAAGTTTCCATTCACATCCCAACTGAGCGATTTGCCAAAGAACATCAATTTGCTCCTGAACTAAGTCCACCCTTTGATTTAGGATCATAATGCCACCTTTGAGTTGGGAATTTAAATTTGATTGTGTGTCTAAGGCGGCAGCTGTGGAAGAAGCCAAGGTATTTAAGGTAGAGGCGGTTTGAACTGAAGAAGCCATGGCTACACCTGCGGCTGTAGCTGCGGCAGCAGCAGCCGCCACCGCAGCAATAACAGCGGCTGTAATTCCAAAATCTCTCTTATGCCTGAACAAAGACAATGTACTAGGAGCCTCTACAGGCACGGGGACCCAACAGGGGGACCCTAAGTACCATGGCTCTGTGATAGAGTGTTGCATCCCAACATTGGGACAAATAACAAGAAGCATTAGAACAATTGCTGAAAGAAAAGTTACTAAGGACAAACATGAATGGTGGATGGACACACACCGGGGTGGGGGCATAAGAGGCATTTTTTCCTAGGTATTTTCCTATCCGGGTGACACCCCCGAGCACTCTCTCATATCGCCATTCAAGGAATTCGCTCAGGGATAGTAGCTCATGGATTATTCCAGACACATTATTACGGGCAACTCTCCCCCCCCGTAATAAAACAAAGGGTGTCATATCTGTGCAGCTACCATTAACCCCACACAGAACCCACTTTGAAAATGGGTTCATAGTACTATCCTGTAGAAATGGTCCCTCCGTCCACGAAAACTGTAAAGGAAAAGGCCCTTTCATATTCGGGGAATAAGTAAAGGTCCGTCCCACATCTGCCCAGCCCACAGTACTGGACTGGCATTCCGTCCATGGCCAAAGGTCCCCTTCATAAGTTCCCATACAGTGAGGTGCCAGGCGTGGTTGAGGCAGAGTCACAGTACCTCTCTGGCCACGAAAAAAGGTACCATTGAGCCATATCACCTCTTCTGAGAAGGGGTAACTATAAGCTTTGTGGGACGAATTCCGAAAGGTAGATTCTGGGCCCCATCTCCTGTTCCCCCTAAACCAAGCAAATGCCTGCATCTCCAGTTGTATACAAGAGTCACGTTCACGGGCGAGAGTAAAGCAGAGACTTCCACTTTCCTCGAAGTGTCGAGCCTCCCCCAGGGGGGCAAGGGTCAGGTCTTTAACAACCGCAGGGAGATTGAGACCTTGCTGAGTGGTGAAGAACCGAGGAAGGACTCTCGCCGTGTGGCGAACGGGCAGGGGCTTGGGGAAAACAGACAGGATGCCCCAGCACAATTCTCCTCTACTAGTCTCCAGGCACATAAGGATCAGCATCCACAGGATCTTTGGCACTCGTACTTGGATGGCCATCCTCGTCCCCTGGACTCTCCTCTGGAGTTGATGTCAGCGTCTTGACTAGCCGGGCCGGGACCCAATGTGGCGATTCCTGGTCCTGTGGAAAAACACAAACAGCTCCCCTGGATCTTACCAAAGCAGGATCCGGTCCCTTCCATTTATTATCCAACACATCCTTCCACATGACCAGTTCCGGATGTGCTTGTGCCCCCTGGTGGCAATGTCTGTCTGCTGCAGACCTATCATGAACATCCAAAACTAAAAAATTAAGGGTATAGAGTGCTAGAGAGACTCTCTCCTTGGGGGTTGCATTCTCCGCTATCCCCCTTCGTTGTTTAAAAAGGATAGCTTTTAAACTTTTATTTGCTCTCTCCACAATACCTTGGCCTTGTGGGTTGTAAGGTAGGCCAGTAGTGTGGGCAACCTGCATCTGGGCACAGAAGGCACGAAAGCCAGAGGAAGCATAAGCAGGGCCATTGTCAGTCTTTAGGCGTCGCGGTTTTCCCCAAGACGCCCAGGCTTCCAAACAATGAGTTTTTACATGAGTAACCTTTTCCCCTGCAAGAGGAGAAGCATGTATGATTCCTGAGCAAGTATCCACCGAGACATGCAGGTATTTAAGCTTGCCAAATTCCAAGACATGAGTAACATCCATCTGCCAAAGATCACCAGGTCTTAGGCCCCGTGGGTTCACACCCACATGTGGAGAAGGCAGGAAAGTGACACAGGATTGACAAGCCTTAACAATATCACGTGCCTCGGACCTAGAAATGGCAAAGGTCTTTCTTAAGGTGTTAGCAGGAACATGATACAGTCTATGGAACTCGGTGGCCATATCTTTAGGACTACTCATGGCTAACATGGTCATCCGCGTGGCTTTGTCTACCAAGTCATTTGCTTGAGATATAGGTCCTGGTAGCAAGGAGTGAGCACGAACATGGGTAACATAGAAGGGGGAGGAGCGTTGCCAAATGAGAGATTGAATTTGAGAAAGAATGTTTGAGACAGGACTAGCAGAACGAATAGAAGCAGCAATTTCCAGTCCAACAACTGCATTAGCCACATACTGTGAGTCTGTGAACAAATTAAAGGGACTACCAAAAGTCTGAAACACCTCCAAGACAATCATGCATTCCACAATTTGGGGAGAGTCAGGCCTATAGAACTTCACCACAGGTTCTGAGCCCTGAACCATATAAGCTCCGCGACCTGTTTTTGAACCATCAGTGAAAATGGCAGGGGCTGAGGGCAAAGGGCCCTTTGATGTGACCCGGGGAAAATAGACTAAATTTTTTTTCCACGAAGGACAGAATGGGGCTTTTTGGGTAATGGTTATCTATAGGATTTGGAAAAGCACACATAAGAATGCTCCATTCATCAACCGTACCTGGATAGAGTCTCTACTTGTTCCTTAGTATAGGGGATGATAAGCTTATCAGGCAACTTTGCAAAATGAGTTAGGCACGATTTCAAACCCAAACAAGCCTGTTGGGCAACCAACTGTGGGAAGTACTGCAGGGTGCGAGCTCCCAAGGAATGTCCATGAATCCACAAAAGAGGGCCGTCCTGCCATAACACTCCCGTGGGGACATCCCTTGTTTTTAGGATACAGAGAAGAAGTGGACTAGAAGGGTCAAAGCGTTTAAGCTGTGCCTTCATAAGGGCCTTTTCTATTTTGCTTAAGGCTTGACGAGCTGGCTCAGTGAGCACACGAGGAGAAGTAATCTCAGGATCACCCTCCAAAATGGAAAACAATGGTAACAAATCTGCACGGGGGACATGGAGAAAACCTCGCAACCAATTAATGTCCCCCAAAAGTTTTTGAAAATCATTTAATGTATGCAAGTGGGAGGTACGGATGCAAATTTTTTGAGGTTTCACAGACTGAAGGCCAATGACGGACCCAAGGAAATTTACTGAATCCGTTTGCTGGACCTTCTCTGGGGCAATAAAAAGACCCTTATGTTCCAACGCCTTGACGACCTCCTGAAAGGAGACATGCAAAACATCTAAGGTAGGGGCTGTGAGTAGGATATCATCCATATAGTGGATCATACGTAAAGAGGGGAACTGTTGTCTTACTACAAATAACACTGAGTCTACATAAAGCTGGCACATAGTGGGACTGTTGGACATCCCTTGTGGCAACACACGCCACTGAAAGCGGGCATCAGGCTTCTCATGATTTACAGCTGGTAATGTGAAAGCAAAACGCTCTCTGTCCTGAGGGCAAAGGGGTATGGAGAAAAAACAGTCTTTAATATCTAAAACCATCACTGGCCATTCCCTGGGGAGAGCAGAAAGCGCTGGCAGGCCCCTCTGAACTGGGCCCAGGACCTGCATTTGAGCATTGACAGCCCTCAAATCATGTAATAATCGCCACTTTCCAGAGGACTTTTTGATCACAAATATAGGTGTATTCCAAGGGGAAATAGAGGGCTCCAGGTGGCCTAACTGCAATTGTTCCTCAATTAACCTCTGGGCTGCTTCCAGTTTTTCCTGTGAGAGGGGCCACTGAGGAACCCACACTGGCTTATGAGTCATCCAAGGTATGGGCACCTGTTCAAAATTGGAAGCAGAATTTTCAGTGGTCCCTAAGAAAAACCCAACCCAAAGCGATCCAGCTTCTCCTCCGGGATGATGGGCTGAGGTCGCCCTTGAAGGTGCTTCCCTAGACCTGAGCCTGGAACAAAGCCCTGAATTTTCATCATATTTTTACTAGCTTCTGAATAATCATTGGTCAAGCGGAGATTCATCTGGGTCTGAATATCTCTTCCCCATAAATTAATGGGAACATCCAACACAAAAGGTTGGATTTTTCCCTTTTGACCCTCTGTAGTGGTCCATGTTAACTCCTTTGCACTCATATGTGGTGTTTTAGCAAACCCTAAGCCTTGCAAGATCTGAGCTGATCTCTGCAAGGGCCAGGCTTTTGGCCAAGAATCTAATTTTATTATACTTTTATCTGCCCCAGTGTCCACCAGTCCTGAGAATTCTCTTCCTTCTATGGTCAGGCGCAGAAGGGGTCTTTGATCCAACTCCAAAGACAAGCAGGTCAAGTCCACACCTGGTAGACCCAAGGCTCTTGTCACCCCTTTCCTTATCTAGTGCAGGAAATAAAGAATGGTTAGAAGGCAAAATCAGCAATTGGGCAATACGGTCCCCAGGGGCCACTGACACTGCCCCATAGGGGGAATGACAGAGAATTTTAATTACACCTGTATAATCTGGATCGATAACACCGGGGAAGACTATGAGACCCTTTAAAGTAGAGGAGGAGCGCCCCAAAAGAAGGCCCACCGTATCTCTTGCTAGCGGGCCAGACACATCTGTGTCCAGGATTTGCACGCCCATTTCCGGAGTTAAGACCAATCCGGAGGTGGCACAGAGGTCCAGGCCTGCGGAGCCCGATGTTGCTCTCCGGGCTGAGGCAGCGGGGGACCTGGCGCCACAGTCACCGGGACCTGAGGTGTCTGCATTGCTCCATAGATTTGTGGGCCCTGGGGACGTGGGCCCTTCCCCCCGTTTTTTTGGTCCTGATTACGTGAAAGAGGGGGGAGGGGCAGACCATTAATATCCCTCACAGATCTACATTCATTAGCCCAGTGTTTTCCCTTCTTACATCTAGGACAAGTCCCAGGGGGGCGCTGTGCCGGTCCCGCATCTCGGACAGGGGCTGGGCTATCCGCTTGAGGACATTGGCGTTTAAAATGTCCCAATTGACCACATCGGAAACAGCCCTTTTGATTCCCTGTCCGTTGAGCCTTAGCGGCAGCTATGACCGCTGCTGCTAATCCTGCATTAGACAGAGGACCCCCTATCTCTCGACAGGCTTTGAGCCAGTCATCCAATGTTCCCCTTCTTACTGATTGTATAGCCTTTTTGCACTCCTTAGTGGCCTGTTCAAATATTAGCTGTTGTATAAACGGCATGGTGTGGTCAGCAAGGCCAATTGTCTTTTCTGCCACTTCCAACATTCTAGCTGAGAAATCAGAAAATGGCTCTGTAGGGCCCTGAACAATCTTAGTCAACTGTCCTGCGACCTCTCCCTTATTACGGAGCTCCTTCCAAGCCTGATAATGAATATTATTAATTTGGATATACACGTCTGGATGGAAATTGAGCTGATCTGTAAGATAGGGACCAGTCCCCAGAAGCATATCAGAAGTCCAGTCCCAGTCCCCTTTCATAATATTCTGCCTAGCTTGTTCTTGGGCTTTATCAGAAATCAGTGATCTGAAATCCAAATATTGCCCCCTCGTTAGACAAGCCCGGGCTAAGTCTAACCAATCACCAGGAGTAAGGGTGCGCTGCGTGAGTCTGCGAAGCAGCATAAGTGAATAGTCAGCAGTGGGTCCAAAATCTTTGCAGGCCTGAACTAAATCTTTAAGTTCCGTATAGGGGATTGGCTCCCAGCCTCTTTGATTGGTAGTGGTATTCAAAAAAACCGGGAAAGCGGAGGCCAGGCGGGACCACGTCCGCGGCTTAACAAAATGGCAGCGATCCTCGGCTGGGACATAGGGGGGGGGGAACATGAGGGCGTGGCAGAGCACTAGGCGGTGCTCGGTTCCGAATACCAACTTCCTCTTTTAAGGCACTCCTCCCCCTAACCGCGGGAGGGCAGACACGCCTGCCCACAAACTGAGTATCCTGAGCACAATGCAAAGCTGCCTCCTCTAAATCCTGTCCCTCTGTCCCACTGGAGTCCTCCTGATCAGAAGCAGAACTACTGCCGTGATCATCTCGTATACTCAGGTGTCGCAGCGGCTGTAGGGAAGGATATAACCCCACAGCCCCCTGCTGCGGCGGGGCCCTAGGGAAGTCCTCACCCCTCCTGTGCATACAGCCGGAGCCCTCATTACTCTCTTCTAACGGGGGTGCCTTCTCCTCTACATGGCAGGGAACCTTTTCCTTGAAATGACTGGCCTTATTGGGAACTCCTCCCGGGAAATGACTGGCCCTTTTTTCCTGTACTTCCTTATATAATCTGGGTTTGCTATCCCCACTTGCATCAGATTCTGACAAACTATCCTGATGTTGTCTGAGCCGTCTCTGGCCCTCCTGAAGTGGGTCCGGGTGGCTTCCAGAACGTAAACAAGAATGTATCATCCTCCAGAAAGGGAGGGTACCTCGACCTAAGTGACCCTCCTCCCCAGCCGCCTCAAGGTCTTTACCCAGCTTTTCCCATGAGGGCAATGAGAGATCTCCGGACGCCGCAAACCATGGAGCCGCAGCATCAATGTCTTTAACAATCTTTTTAATAGTGGCATTAGAGACCTTTAGATCACGTTGTTTCAAAACTTCCTTTATAGGCTGAGTAAAATCAATGGGAGAATACCGGGCACTCGATGTATTACCCATCATGAGCTGGAAGGCTGGAAATGAAACTAACAGCCAGCCCCACGTTATCTACCGAGGATTTATCTGACTCGAGGCTCCAAGGACCAGAGCCGCGTTGTCTACCGCGGGTTTAACCGGTCCAGGCTATTAGCAGACTAGGCAAGATAGAAACAAACGCAAAACAATAGAAAGACCCAGACAAAACAAACAAAAAACAGCAAGAGCAGCGAGGCCCTCAGACACGGACATGACTGAGACACAGAAAAGAAAAAAAAAAGAAGAAAGAATGACTTACCGGTACCTTCCTCTCCGTGTGTCAAGTTCTGAATCCTCCTTTGGTCTCTCCCGGGATTTCGGCACCACTCTGCGGCGAGCCCCCCCGACCAGCGGGAAAAGAACAATCACCACACGAGGATCCTTCTTGATCACACTTTATTGGAGAGCTTCTTGGTTAACAGGAGAGCGGATGGAGAGAGACTCGGGGGCGGGATTTGCAGCTACTTTTATAGGGGGATGGGCAATGAGGCACCTACTGATTGGCTGTTATCTGCTTGCCACCACCAGGCGCCACGGGATAGGCTCAGGACAGGTTGCGTCAAGCGCATGCGCGTACCTTGAATACGGTTGGCGCGAAAGCACTGTCGTAAAGAAGCTGAACGCCACGAGGTCAGCGCCATCTTGTAAAGGCGGTTTACATGTGGTTTCCTGCAGTGCCAGCGCCATCTAGTGGTGGGGACTAGATGTGGCTCCCTGCAATCCACCTTTACAGCAGGGCATTAATTAATTGACAGGGAGTCTGAAGGAGTGTTAGAGTGAATTGATCACAACAGATGGAACAAGTAGCTTGAAGAAGTGGACAGCTACATTTGTCCACGTTCCTTTGCCTTGCTTACAAATTCATGGCAAAATTAATACAACTTGCGCTGGGCGTGGTGGCTCATGCCTTTAATCTCAGCACTTGGGAGGCAGAAGTAGGAGGATCGCTGTGAGTTTGAGACTGTCCTGAGACTACATAGTAAATTCCAGGTCAGCCTAGGATAGAGTGATACCCTACTTCAGAAAACCAACAACAACAATAATAATAATAATAATAAAATACAATTTATCACTAGAAATGGAGAGTATGGGTGAAGCATTCTACTGTATATAGGAATCCAGTCATCCAACAATAATGCATGTTCTTATCTATGGAATAGATGAGTGGAAAGGTCAATACAATTCAGCTAATAGACATAAGTTGATAAACACAGATGATGTTTTCATAGTGTAAAGCAAGTTTTGACTTTCATGAGGAAGATGTATAAGTCAAACCATATCAAAACACAAAATTTAAATAGTGAGAATCCCATGGATATCAGTCATACTACCCTGGTTCACACATCAATCATGTTTTGGTTCTTTAATTTATGGAAAGTCACATGGCCACTCTTAGCCTCATGATCTCATACTAAAATCATCTTAAGAATAATGATCACACCCACAAAGGAAGTCAGAAACTGAAGTGTATCTACATATATTACTATATTTAAATGTCATAACAACCTTGTAAATATTATCATTTACCTTATTTTATGGAGTGATATACTGACATAACAATTGGTAAATAGCTAGCCCAGGGTTGCAGAGCTAGTACTTTAGAAGCTGACAAATAAGCCTAGGCAATTTTTCTAAAGCATCTATGTTTTTAGAACATTATGCTGGTTCCATGTGATCACTTATACCATTATTCTTATTATAGGCACACCTGATTTTTCCCAACTGATGTACCTAGAGAACAGGTCTTTGCTTGATTCTCATCTACCCTACCCTTAGTCTTAAGCAGGATGTTTCTTGAAACTTGAACTTTGGTTTTTACCCCCTTAACAAGACACTGGCTGGCACCTTCTTCCCTCAGCCTTTCAGTTCCTCTCCAGAACTACTTCCAGCTGCATTTTGATGTGCCCCTAGATTTGGATATCTGGCCATTTTCCCCAATGCTAACTTCAGCCTGTTGCCCTAAAGCTCCTTCACATAGGACTCAGCTCTTTGATTCTGCAGGTGCCTCTTCTGCATGGACACCCACAGACTGCTCAAAGCACAGATATTTTCATTCTCTCTCTCCTCACAATGTAAATATGATACTCGAATTAGGTGTTCCCCATAAACTCATTTGTTCTGAATGGTAGGCCCTTAGTTAGTGGCAATTTAGGATTTGGAGCCTTCCTGGAGGAGGTGTATTGGTGGTGGTGGGATTATGGTGAGCTTCCCTTGCCAGCTCTCAGCTCATTCTGTGATGCTGCTATGGCAGAAGTAATAATGTCCAGTCTCTGCTCCTGTTATCTTTCCTCCTGCCATCATGGGGCTTCCCGTTGAGACTGTACACCAAAATAGATTCTTTCCTCCCATGAGTTAGTTTTGGTGGAATGGTTTTTCCAGCAACAAGAAGGTAACTGTGATAGTAAACATCTTACTTTCAGACAAGATCAGGGGACCAGGGATTTGTAATGGGATACTATAGTGATTGAGTATAGTCTGAACCTCTAACCTAGTATCTGTTAATTGTGTGACCTCTGAAGATTTGTCTGACTTCTATTAGGCTTAACTATAAATTCTCTACAACATATGGATGATATTAGTTCTTCCCTTATGGTACTGCCTAAAGGATTTAAATAAAGGAAGGAACATATTCAAATCCTACAGCAGGTCATAGTATATGGTGGTGCTCAGTATTATGTTACTATAGTATTTTTATTTTAGTTTTTCACAAATAATTACATTATCAGAGATATTAGACACACTAACAGCAAGTAAAAAGAATGCATAATCAGAATTTTCTGCTTTAAATTTTTAAAGGGCTATAATTACTTCCTATACGTAGGTCTTGTAAACTGCTTTCTCCTCCATTTACACCCTGTAACCATCTACTTTCATCCTCTTACTTTACACCCTTCTCTGAGAGTCCACCAGCATCATATCAATCCACAAAAAGCAGTTCTGTGTCACCAGCATGCCCTCAAAATTGCCTAGTGACTGAGGCATTTGTGGTGCATTATTGCTTGTTTCTCAGTGCTGAAACTTACAGAAACAGAGTATTACATGTCTTTGTGTTATGAAAATGAAATATTTCAGACAGCTAACTTACAAGGAATAGGAATTTATGTAGTTCACAATGTTGGAAGTTCAAAGTCCAAGAATGCATGACCCCATTGGTGTGACATGTGGTATGATTGGTATAAGGTGGCTTATCACAACAGAAGTGTCTGTAGGAATAAAAATATGCATCTCAAATAGAAGCAAGGAGAACAGAATGCAAACAAGTCCACATAATACTCCCATAAGAATTCAAATGGAAACTGGTAGAACTAAGTGATACATGCTAATTACATTGAAAGAGCCCATCCCCAATATCCTAACTACCTCTCACTAGGCCTCCCTTCCTAAAGGTTCAACCACGTCCCCCAAAGCATCATTCTAGGACAAAGCATCATACTAGGACCTAGTCTTAAATATAGGGCCATTTGAGGGAACATATCAACACTCAAACCACAGAGTCTGCATCATGTAAGGTGATCTATGTAAGGATCAGAAAGCATGTGTAATTCAGGGACCTACTACCCTTAAGTCTGATTACACACATAGAACTATGACTTCCAGTTTCTGTTTTATTATTTGTTGAATACTTGATTCTTAATTTTTCAGTGGTTCATGGTCTAGGTCATGGCAGAGAGAACTGTTGTTTATTTAGTATCCCTCAAGCATCTCTGATGTGTGAGTTATGGACCTTGAAAAATGGACAAGGTTTAAAATCTTGGGCAGTAAATTATTTATAGAATGAATTTAGTTTAGATGTGGTTTGAATAGATACATGCTAGCTGTGATTTCCTGAGCACAGGTCATGCTCATCTCCTTTTTGAAGTTCTTGCTTTGTACAGTGCAGCTGATCTTTACTTGTAGAGTTGGTTTTGTGAATGTCTGTACAGTGGCATGTGGATGATGGCAGATCCTTACAAATACTTATGTAAGTGACTAGAATTCTTGACAGTTTATGTAGAAGGACATCTAAAAAAAATGTTAAGGGGCTAAAGGAACTCCAACAAATATGTATGCCCTCGTGTATACAGGCTGTAGCACCTCAATCTTGGTCCTTGCTCGGGTTGCATGTATAAAGTATGTATGTATATATAAAGCCTCAATACAAACTGTAAGAATAGAAAGAATATGATTTGGGGACAGCATAATCCTACTACAGAATTTTGAGGGATCTATAACTGAAAGTTACATATTCCAAAGGCGAGTGAAGTATGAGTCTGGAAAGAAACATAAGTAATGTTCTGGTTTGAAATTATTAGCATGAGTCTAGGGAGAAGGCCACATAGAATTTTTACAATAATAGTAGAGATCCAGCCAAAGAAGGAAGGCTCAGGACCAGAGCCAGCCCTGACTTTTCCAGAGGGTCCTACCCTTACTCATTCTTAGCATGATCTAGTGTTATTCTGAGTTGATTTTATCAGGCTCTGAAATGAAGGACTCTAAGACTTTCTTGGGTCACTGAGATTTATTCTGTGCAGGAGTGGGTGTTCAAGGCAAGCAGAACAGGAACTCAGGCTGGGAACAAGAGAAAAGAGGTTGGTCAAAGGAACCCCATTGGCGGGAGAGAAGCATAGGTCTCAACAAGGGCCAGGGAAGCCAAAGAGGCCAAAGACAGGAGCAGGCACACCTATCCTGAGAGAAGAAGATGGGAGAAGAAACTCTAGATGGAGAAGCAGAAAAGGAGCAGGTAGAAGGGAACTCCAAACTGATTCACAGGAGGAGAAAACAGAGTAAGAGAAGGATAGGAAACAAAACAGAAGCATGGAGAGAGAGAGAGAGCAAAACAGGAAGGGGGAGAGAGAAAGGCCTGTGCAACAGAGCAGAGACAGACAGAGAAAAGCAGGCATGCACCTTAGGACAGGGAAAGCCTAAGAGAGACAAATGAGGTACAAGACTCATGTGGGAAAGAACAGAAGCCATGGAAGATTCTGCCAGATTCTGCAACGGGCTGCAGGAGGATTCCATTAGAGTGCAGTTCCAGACTGGATGGATCTCCAGTGGAGAAAGAAGATCTTTGAAGTCTCAATTTCCATAGCTAGTAGTTTTCAAGCTTCAGAGCTAGCAGGCCAGATGGTAGGGTAATGAGCTGGGAGGGGCAAAGAGCTCTGAGATTATAACAAGTATAATTATTTATAAGCAGAAAACACACTCTAGAATCCATTTCTAAACAGTAAAAATGAAAAAGGTCTTAAAAATTCCAAAGATAGACTTCCTTCTCTGCTTGGTCTTGTGAAAGCAGCCCAGCTTCTTCTGCCATTATGGAACTTCCCCTGGATCTGTGAGCTTCAATAAATATCCATTCCTCCATAACTGTGCCTGGTTTGGAAGTTCATCTCAGTGAACCTGAAGCTGTCTGCTACACTCAGGTTTTTAAAAAAATTATTCACTGATTTCCGGTTAAGATGGTGGTGTAGGCACCACGCCAAAGCAGTCTAGGGAGGAAAAGCCAAAAACAAAACAAAACAAAACAAACCCAGAAAAATACACACTTTTACTAAAAAGTGAGGTTTATAGGAAATTGAAACAGCAGCGGAGAAGTAGGAGAGATCCAGAGCATACAGAACTCACACGGGCCAGCAGAAACTGCTCCTGTGGGCCGGGTCTGTGCATCAGACCATTGCAGTGGCACTGGGCTTGAGCCACAGGAAAAGCCAGGCAAGGGGATTTTCCACTCACACCAGAGCTCTCCACAAACTCAAGAAATGTGAAGGGAGAATGGCAGTGAGCAATGGAGGAGCAAATCACAAGGTAGAAGAACGCTTGGAACAGTGGGAGAACTAGAGCAGCATCGGCTCCCTCCCCTTCCCCACCACCAGTGCCCAGCCCTTGGGAACAGAGCAGAGGTCCAGAGACCAGGCCACGCCTACTTGAACTTACAGAGCACCAAAGAGGGACCAAACAAGAGTGCAGCTGAGACGAAAATCATCCCAAAAGGTAACTGGGATTACACCAGGTCAATACCCACCTAATAAACCTGGAATATATGCCTGAACCAGAAGTGCTAATTGCACCTTCCATATCAGGATAAATTATATGTTAAATCAGATGGACTGTCAAATTTGACATTCTTAAATAAGCTGTATTTTGGGCTTGGTATTTGTTGCTTTTTGAATTATAGTGGCTTTTTTTCCTCTTCTCTTATACATTAGGGAAGGGTCTCACCTGGTCACAAGCTGACTTGGAACTATCTACAGACCAGAAATTTTAACCGCCTTGTTGTCAGGATTAAGGGAGTAGATGAGGCACCACACAGCCTAAGGGACAGACAGAGGACCTGGTTGTCAAAATACCTACTCTTGGATAAATACTCTGTGCTGTTTTTCACTGAAAGTGTACATTGTATCGTTAAATTTTAGAATCTCCCTGTATTTTGTTCCACTTAGCCTACTTGAATACTCTCATAGCAGGCACACCCAACACCTAAAGTCACTGTTGTAGATACTCTGAGAGTCTTGAGAGCCACACCTAGCACTTCAAGCTCCTACCCTAAAGATATATAACATCAGATTGATTGATATATCTCATAATATCCAGGTAACTGGAAAATCCAATCATTAAATAATCCAAGATGCAAAAATATATACATAATAACACAAGAAGCATCAAATATCAAGACTATATAAATCCACCAAAAAGTATTAATGTGTCAGAAAATCAAGTTACCTACAAAGGCAAGCCTATCAGGATTACAGAGAACGAGTTAGAGGAAATGCCTGAGAAAGATTTCAAAAGATTGATTATAAATATGTTCAAAAAACTCAAAGAAGAAATCAAAGGAAACAAAGAAGACACAGGATGCCAATTTAATGAAATAAAGAGGTCAATACTAGACATAAATAAAGAAATAGAAATAATAAAGAAAAACCAGTTAGAATTACTAGCAATAAAGAACACAGTTAATGAAATAAAAAAAAAAAAAAACTCTGTAAAAAATCTCACCAGTAGAATGAGTGAAGGAGAGGACAGAATATCTAAGCTAGAAGACCAGGTGGAAGATCTAATACAGTCCAACGAAGAGAAAGACAAACTTATAGAAAAGTATGAGTGGGAATTTCAAGATATTCAGGACACTATGAAAAGATCAAACATAAGAATTCAGGGCACAATAGAAGGATTAAAATTTCACTCCAAAGGCATAGTTGGTGTCTTCAACAAAATCATACAAGAAAACTTCCCCCAAATTGTGAAAGAGGTACCAATGCAGGTACCAGAGTCCTTTAGAACACCAGCCAGACAAAACATGAAAATAACCTCTCCTCGCCATATTATAATCAAACTAACAAACATAAAAACCAAATAAAAAATATTGAAAGCAGTCAGAGAGAAAAATCAAGTTACCTACAAAGGCAAGCCTATCAGGATTACAACAGTTACTCAACACAAACTTGAAAAGCCAGAAGGTCATGGAGTGATGTATTCCAAGTTCTGAAAGATAACAACTGTCAACCAAGGTTACTTTATCCTGCAAAGCTATCCATTCAAATAGACAGAGAAATAAGGACATTCCACGACAAAAGCACCCTAAAGGACTATTTGAAGACAAAACCAGCTCTACAAAAAATACTTGAAAGAATCCTCCATGCTGAAGAAAAAGACAAGCACATATATAAGGAACTGGGAAAAAACAAACAAGAGCAAAGGTAAAGCCCAAAGAACTACAAAAGAAATGGCAAAAATGAATACACACCTTTCAATAATATCTCTTAATATCAACAGCCTCAATTCCCCAACCAAAAGTCATAGGTTTGCAGACTGGGTTAAAAAGCAGGATCCTTCAATTTGTTGCCTCCAAGAAACTCACCTTTCTACAAAGGATGGACACTTTCTTAGGGTGAAAGGTTGGAAAACAGTGTTTCAAGCAAATGGACCTAGAAAACAAGCTGGGGTTGCTATCCTAATATCTGATAAGGTAGATTTCAGTCCAACATTAGTTAAGAAAGATAAGGAAGGCCATGTTATATTGATTAAAGGCACCCTCCAACAGGAGGACATTACAATCCTAAACATATATGCACCTAACATGGGGGACCCAAATACATCAAACAAAAAATATTAGAACTAAGGTCACAGACAACACCAAACACACTGGTAGTGGATGACTTCAACACCCCACTCTTATCAATTGACAGGTCATCACAGGACAAAATAAACAAAGAGGCATCTGGACTAAATGAGGTCATAGAAGGAATGGACCTAACAGATATATACAGGACATTTCATCCAAATGCTGAAGAATGTACATTCTTTTCAGCAGCACATGGAACATTCTCTAAAATAGACCATATATTAGGACATGAAGCAAATCTTAACAAATACAGGAAAATTTAAATAATTCTTTGCATTCTATCAGACCACAGTGGAATCAATCTACAAATCAATAGCAAGAAAGGCTATAGAGCATACACAAAATCATGGAAATTAAACAACACATTACTAAATGATGAATGGGTCAATGAAGAAATCAAGAGGGAAATCAAAAAAAAAATGTATCAAGTCAGATGATAATGGGAAGACAACATACCAAAATGGCTGGGACACAATGAAGGCAGTCCTAAGAGGTAAATTTATAGCTTTAAGTGCCTATATCAAGAAATTAGAAAGGTCACAAGTAAATGACCTAATGCTTCACCTGAAAACCTTGGAAAAAGAAGAACAAGGCACACCAAAAATCAGTAGACGGGAATAAATAATAAAGATTAGGGCATAAATTAATGAAATAGAAACCAAAAATACAAACCAAAGAATCAATGAAACAAGGAGTTGGTTCTTTGAAAGGATAAACAAGATTGATAAACCCTTAGCAAGTCTGACCAAAAGAGAGAAGAGACACAAATTAATAAAATTAGAGATGAAAAAGGTAACATCACAACAGATACCAGAGGAATTCAAAAAATCATAGGGACATATTATAAAAGCATATACTCCAGAAAGTATGAAAATTTGAAATAAATGGAAGATTTCCTTGATTTATATGACCTACCTAAATTAAATCAAGATGAGATTAATCACTTAAATAGACATATAACAAGCATGGAGATCCAAAGTGTTATCAAAAATCTCCCCACTAAAAAAAGCCCAGGCCCAGATGGATTCACTGCTGAATTTTACCAGACCTTCAGGGAAGAGCTAGCACCATTGCTTTTTAAGCTTTTCCATAAAATAGAAAAAGAAGGAATTCTACCCAACTCTTTCTATGAAGCCAGCATCACCCTGATACCAAAACCAGGCAAAGATATAACAAAAAAAGGAAATTAGAGACCAATTTCCCTCATGAACGTAGATGCAAAAATTCTCAAAAAAATATTGGCAAACAGAATACAAGAATATTTCAGAAGATCATTCACCCTGACCAAGTAGGCTTTATCCCAGAGATGCAGGGAGGGTTCAATATATGCAAATTGATAAATGTAATACATTATATAAATGGATTGAAGGACAAAAATCACATGACCATCTCATCAGACACAGAGAAAGCGTTTGACAAAATCCAACATCCCTTCATGATAAAACTCCTGCAGAGACTGGGAATAGAAGGAACATATCTCAATATAATACAGGCTATTTATGACAAGACTACAGCCAACATATTACTAAATGGGGAAAACCTGGAAGCTCTTCCACTAAAACCAGGAACAAGACAAGGGTGTCCACTGTCCCCACTTTTATTTCATATAGTACTGGAAGTCTTAGCCATAGCATTAAGGCAAGAGACACACATAAGAGGGATACAAATTGGAAAGGAAGAAATCAATTATTTGCAGATGACATGATTCTATATATAAAGGACCCTAAAGACTCTACCAGCAAACTGTTAGAGCTGATAAAAACATACAGCCATGTAGCAGGATACAAAATAAATACACAGAAATCAGTAGCCTTCCAATATGTTAACAACAAACACACAGAGGATGAAATCTGAGAATCACTCCCATTCACAATTGCATCAAAGAAAATAAAGTACCTTGGAATAAACCTAACCAAGGAAGCAAAGGATCTCTACAATGAAAACTTTAAAACACTCAAGCAAGAAATTGCAGAAGACACTAGGAAGTGGAAAAACATCCCTTGTTCCTGGATTGGAAGAATCAATATTGTGAAAATGGCAATCTTACCAAAACAATCTACACATTTAATGCAATCCTCATCAAAATTCTAAAGGCATTCTTCATGGAAATAGAAGAAACAATCCAAAATTTCATTTGGAATCACAGAAAACCTCAAATATCTAAAATAATACTGAGCAACAAAAATAAGGCTGGTGGTATCACCATACCTGATTTTAACCTATACTACAGAGCCATAGTAACAAAAACAACATGGTACTTACTGGCACAAAAGCAGACATGTAGATCAATGGGACAGAATAGATGACCCAGATGTAAGTACAGGTAGCCATAGCCAGCTGATATTTGATAAAAATGCCAAAAATACTCATTGGAGAAAAGACAGCCTCTTCAGCAAATGGTGTTGGGAAAACTGGATATGTATCTGTAGAAGGATGGAAATAGATCCTTCTCTCTGTCCATGCACAAGAGTTAAGTCCACATGGATTAAAGACCTTAACATCAGACCATAAACTCTAAAACTGCTAGAGGAAAAAGTAGGGGAAACCCTTCAACATATTGGTCTTGGCAAAGAATTTCTGAATTCAACCCCAGTTGCTCAGGCAATAAAACCACAGATTAACCACTGGGGACCTCAAGAAATTACAATGATTTTGTACTGCAAAGGATGCTGTGAATAAAGCAAAGAGGCAACATACAAAATGGTAAAAAATCTTCACCACCTATATATCTGATAGAGAATTAATATCTAGGATACAGAAAGAACTCAAAAAGTTAAATAATAAAATATCAAACAAGCCAATTAAGAAATGGGCTATAGAGCTAAATAGAGAGTTCTCAAAGGAGGAAATATGGATGGCATATAAACATCTAAAAAAATGTTCTATATCCCTAGTCATCAGGGAAATGCAGATTAAAACTACATTGAGATTCAATCTCACTCCTATCAGATTGGATACCATCATGAAAACAAATGATCATAAATGCTGGCAGGGATGTCGAAAAAGGGGAACCCTTCTACACTGTTGGTGAGAATGCAATCTGATCCAGCCATTGTGGAAATCAGTGTGGAGGTTCCTAAAACAACTAAAGATTGATCTACCATATGACCCAGCTATAGCACTCCTAGGCATATATCCTAAGGACTCATCTCATTTCCTTAGAAGTACATGCTCAACCATGTTTATTGCTGCTCAATTTATAATAGCTGGGAAGTGGAACCAGCCTAGATGTCCCTCAACTGATGAATGGATAATGAAGATATGGCACATTTATACAATGGAGTTCTATTCAGCGGTAAAGAAAATTGAAGTTATGAAATTTGCAGAAAAGTGAGTGGATCTGGAAAGGATTATACTAAGTGAGGTAACCGAGGTCCAGAAAGCCAAGCGCTGCATGTTCTCTGTCATATGTGGATCCTAGCTACAGATGATTGGGCTTCTGTGTGAGAAGGAAAAAACTCAGTAGCAGAGGCCAGTAAGCTAAAAAAGAGATACAAAGGGAAGAAAATGGAAGGGAGGAGAGTACTTATAGATTGGTGTTGTATATATTTAAGTAGAAGAATAGATTAACAGTGGTGAGAAGGCCCAAAGTGAGGTCAGAGGATGAAATTGAGTAAAGAAATTGTGGAGGGAGGGCTAATCAAAATCTAAGAGGATATAAATAAATCATATGGAATCCTCTGGTTTTGGACAATGGAACACTTAGGAGCCGTAGATCATTGCCACAAAATTTTCAGTGCCAGGGATGGGATACCTTCCAGTGAGTTGTTGGCCAGGGAGGTCCCTGATGCCCCCAAAACATTAAAGGCCATTGCTGAGGCCCTTGCTTTCCCACCAGGAATCAATGGTAAGACCCTATTGCTGAAGACTCCACATTCTTGGGCTGCAACGCCACTGAGAAATCCTGCTGGAACTGGGCTGATAACCTCCTCCATGTAGACCAGCTGACAGAAAGCTGGAAGAAGCCATTTTACATGCAGTTCAATGGGAGAAAGAGATACCACCAGTGAAGACACTCAACAGTGGACACTGCAAGCCTTATGATTCGCCAGCCAGGCCAATTGAGCCAACAGGTGCAATAGTGGCACGTCTGTCATGGTGGAAACCAACTGCCCTCCAATTAGACTGGAGGCCTGCTCCAAGGGAGGGAATACATCCCTAATACTGAAAACTTATAACAGGGGTAGTCATGAGCCCTAGGGGTGTAACATCTGCTGATGTCTGGGTAAGTGTATATACTATACTTATCAAACTGCCCAGTAAGCACTTCTCTTAATATTCATACCCTTATATTAATGCTACTCTCACTTTTGGTAGAGAATCTTCTCTTTTCAGATGGCAGTGACCTTGGGACGACTCAGAAGGTATCATGTTTCTGGAAAGAAGTGTCTAGAGTACCTAGTAACATCTCAATCACAGTTTCCAAGGCTCAGGGTCTAATGTGGAAGAGGTGGTGGAAAGAATGTAAGAGCCAAAGGTAGGGTAGGACTCCTTACAACGTGCTCCCTCCACACGTAAAATGGCCTGGATAGCCATGACCTCATAGTGCCTGACACTACCTACACAAGACCATCATAAGAGGAAGGAAAGATCACGACATCAAAATAAAGGAAAGACTTATTGAGATGGGGAGAGGATATGATGGAGAATGGAATTTCAAAGGGGAAAAGGGGTAGGGAGGGTATTTCCATGGGATATTTTTATAATCATGGAAAGTGTTTTAAAAAATTGAAAAAAATAAAGTAAAATAAGGGTAAAAAAAAATCCAAAGATAAAAATGAAACAGCCTTAGTGCCCTAGGATTGGAAATACTTTTTCATTAGAATGCCATACATTTCATGATACTTGGTGTAGCCTCCATTCAATTATACCCTTAGCCTATATTCAGCTGCTAAAAAAAAAAAAAATGCAATACCACTAGATAACTTACACAGAAAACAATTCATTTTATACAACCCTCTGGTGATAGCATACTGGAAGAACTTAAGTCCTGGCTGGGGCAATGCTGGCACAGGGCACCATATGGAAAGGTACAGGGAGGATTGTGGCTTTACTGGTTTTTATGGTCATCCCACTCCCAAGATCACCCATTAATGTATTATTCAATTAATTCTATGAATCAGGTGATTCATTCATGAGATACTTATCACTGCTCAAAATTCTTTCATTGTCCCCTTTGTCTTTTGCATATAGAAAGGCTACTGATTTTGATTTTTGTGTATTAACTTTGTATCCTGCTGCTTTGCTGAAGGAGTTAATTACCTTAAAGAGTTTTGAGATGGATATTCTCGAGTCTCTTATGTACAGAATCATGTCATTTGCAAATAGGGCTAACAACGTCTTCCTTTCCAAATTGTATCCCTTTTCTTTCTTTCTCCTGTCTCATTGCTTGAGGTAGGACTTCAGTACTATGTTGAAGAGCACAGGTGAGAGCGGACACCCCTGTCTTATTCCTGATCTCAATGGGAATTCCTTCAGTCTCTTCCCATTAGGTATTTTTTGTGCTTTTTAAGAGCTTTATGTATAGCCTGTATTATCTTGAGATATAAACTGCCCATGCCTATTTTAACCAGTGTTTTGATCAGGCCATTTAACTGTCTTTGAAACCATTCCTGGTTCTTTTTTGTTGTTGTTGTTGTTTATTTTATAATTTATTGTTTTGTTTTTTAAAATATTTATTATTTTTTTTATTTTTTTAGTCTGTGAATACAATCAAGTTGGTACCATTTTTAGCCTCCTCCCTGTCATCCCACCACCACAGGGACCCTCCTTGTTGGGGTATATGGGTCGTGCTTTGTGGGGTTAGCCTGTTAGCTTCTGGTAGGAGGAAATGTCTCTGCTTGTCATGACACAACGTGACTCTGACATTCTTTCTGCCCCCTCTTTCACAAATTTCCCTGAGCCATGTTGGGTTCATATTAGGTCTGCTTCCGTGTTGAGATCTTGGGTGCCTCTGTGTCTCTGGATATCTGGTTTGGTAGGGGTTGATTGTTCTCTGTGTCTATCTCTTTCACCATTGTTCTGGTTCCCAGTTCACCAAGAAAACAGCATTCTTGCATGTTTCCCCAATTATTCTTAGTTTCAGCTGGGGTCATTTTGAGGTATAACGGAGTGCTTCTCTCCTTAGGATCTGCGTCTATCTGAAAAAAGAGAAGCAGATTCTCCAACGAAGAGTAAAGGTAGCACCAAGTAAATGTGATAACGATTGCTTTTTAGAGAGAGTTTAAGGGAGAGCGGGCTCATTTTTGATATGGTTCTGACTTGTTTCCCAGCTCCAGCTATGGATTTTGTTCCACTGAGCAGATCAGTTAGCCAAATTGAGAACAGTTGGTTTCCCACCATGGCTATGCAGCACTATTGCACTTATATGAACATCATGTCAGTTGTGTGCTGCTAAGTAAGTTAGACCATGCATTGCTTGGGAAGATATTGGTCTCTATTTCCTGTCACTCATGTAGCACCTTCTGGCACTAGATGTGCTGTCTAGGAACTGATTCTTTCAGCTTTCAGGGTACATATTCCCAGTAAGGGAATAACTGGGTCTGTTGGTAACTCTATAGTCAGTTTTTTTAGGGGTCTCCATATTGCTTTCCAAAGCATATGTACCATTTTACATTACCAACAACAGTGGATGAGGGTTCCTATTTCTCCACATCCTTGCCAGCATTTATTTTCATTTGATTTATTTTATTTTTTTCTTTATTAGTCAGTTTTGTATTCAGCAAATACAGTCAGTTTGGTATCATTATTAGGCTCATCCATGACCTACCCCCTCCCCTTGGGCCCTCCTTGTTGAGGTATATGGGTCATGCATTGTGGAGTTAGCCCACCGTTATGGGTAAGCTAAATGTCTCTGCATATCATGACCCAACATGTGGCTCTGACATTCTTTCCAATAATTCCCTGCATGATATCAGATCACAAAGCTATATTGATAGTTTTCATTTGATTTTTTGATGTTTGCTATCCTTACTGGGGTAAGATGGAATCTCATAGTAGTTTTAATTTGTATTTCCCTGATGCTTAGGGATGATGAATATTTCCTTAGGTGCATGTTTGCAATTTGTATTTCTTCCTCTGTGAAGTGCCTGTCCAGTTCCTTGCCCCATTTTGTGAGTGGGTTGTTTGACTTTTTATTGTTTAGGTTTTTGAGTTCTTTGTAGATTCTAGAAATGTAGGCCTCTGTCAGTTGGATATTCAGCAAATATTTTCTCCCATTCTGTGGGTAATCTGTTGGCTCTGCTTATTGTAGGTTTGTCTTTGAAGAAACTTTTCAGCTTCATAAGATCCCATTGGTTGAGTGATTATGTAAGATCCTGTCGTACTGGGGTTTTGTTCAGGAAGTCTTTACCCATTCCTAAATAATGGAATGTTGCTCCTAACTTTTCTTCCAATAGTAGACAAGTTATTGGTGTTCTACTAAGGTCTTTGATCCATTTGGACTGGATTGTTGTGCATGGCGAGATGTGTGGATCAAGTTTCAGTTTCTTGCATTTGGTTTTCCAGTTTGTCCAACACCATTAGTTGAAGATGCTGTCCTTTTTTCCAGCCTATATTGCTAGGACCTTTGTCGAATATCAAGTAGATGTAGTTAATTGACCCACAGTCTGGTTCCTTAATTCTATTCCATTGATCTACACTCCTGTTTTTATGCCAGTACCATGCTGTTTTATTACTATAGCTTTAGATCAGGTATGATGATGCCTCCAGAGGTGTTTCTTTTGCTGAAGATATGCTTGAATTTCTGAGGCCTTTTGCTTTTCCATATAAATTTTGAGATCAATTTTTCTATCCCTTTGAAGAATGATGTTGGGATTTTGATGGGAATTGCATTAAATCTGTAGATGGCCTTTGCAAAGATTGCCATTTTCACAATGTTCATTCTGCCTATCCAGGAGCATGGGAGATCTTCCCATTTTCTTAAATCCTCCTCAATTTCTTTTTTGAGGGTTTTTATGTTTTCATTGTATAGATCTTTTACTTTCTTAATTAATGTTATTCCAAGATATTTTATTTTTTGTTGCTATTAAAAATGGGATTATGTCACTTACTTCTTTCTCTGTATCTTTGTCATTTGCATATAGAAAGGCTACTGAATTTTGTGCATTGAGTTTTTTTCATCCTGCTACTTTTCTGAGGGAGTTTATCACCTTTAAGAGTTTTGGAATGGAAAATGGGTCTCTTATGTATAGAATCATGTTGTCTGTGAATAGCACTAACTTGACTTCTTTCTTTCCAAATTGTATCCTCTTTATTTCTTTTACCTGCCTTATTGCTTGAGCTAGGACTTCCAGTATTGTATTAATGAGCAGAGGTGAGAGTGGACAACCCTGTCTTGTTCCTGATCTAATGGGAATTCCTGCAGACTCTCTCTATTAAGTATTATTTGGGCTTTAGGAGCTTTGTACATAGCATTTATTGTGTTAAGACATAAACTGACCATGTTGATTCTCTCCAATGTTTTGATCATGAAGCGATGTTGTATTTTGTCAAAGGCCTTTTCTGCATCTATCAAAATGATCATGTAGTTTTTGTATTTAGCCTTGTTTATGTGGTGTATTACGTTGACAGATTTCCAGTTGTTGAACCACCCCTGCATTCCTGGGATGAAGTGCACTTTATCAAGGCGGATAATGGATTTGATGTGTTGTTGAATTCTGTTAGCGAGGATTTTGTTCAGGATCTTTGTGTCTAAGTTCAACAGGGAAATAGGCCTGTAGTTTTCTTTTCTTTTGGCATCTCTGCGTGGTTTGGTATTAGGGTGGTAGTAGCTGCATAGGAAGAGTTGGGAACTTTCCTTGATCTCCAACTGTGTGGCAGAATTTGAGAAAGACGGGTTTCAGTTCTTCCATGAACGTTTGATAGAATTCAGCCGAGAAGCCATCTGGTCCTGGACATTTCATTTTGGGGAGGTTTTTTTTTTTTTAATCACTTTTTAATTTGATGGGTGGGATAGATTTGTTTAGGAGAGTATCCTGCTCTGAGTTTCGCATTAGTAGATGGTATGTGTCTAGGAATTTATCCAATTCCTCTATATTTTCCAATTTTGTAGAGTAGAGGTTTTTGAAATAAGTCCTGATGATTCTCTCAATCTCACTTATGTCTGTTGTGATCTCTCCTTTCTCATATCTACTTTTTAAAATTTGAAATGCCTCTTTTTTTTTTTCTTGGTGAAATTGGCCAGGGTTTTGTCAATCTTGTTTATTTTTTTGAAGAACCAACTTTTTGTTTTATCAATTTTCTTAATTGTTTTCTTAGTTTCCAATTCATTAATTTGTGCTCTGCTCTTAATTATCTCTTTCTGTCTAGAGGCTTTTGGGTTGGATTTTCTTGCTTTTCCAGTGCCTTTAGGTGAATGGTTACGTTATTGATTTGGGATTTCTCTTTCTTATGAAGGCATTTAGTGCTATGAATTTTTCCCTGAGGACCGCCTTCATTGTATCCCATAAGTTTTTGGATGATGTGTTCTCATTGTCACTCATTTCTAGAAATTTCTCTATTTTTTATTTCGTCCACTACCCAATTATTGTTTAAATGTGTGCTGTTCAGTTTCCAGGAGCTATGGGAGTTCTGGTTGGTGTTTTGTTGTTAATTTATAGCAATATAGCATTGTGATCTGATATCAAGCAAGGGATCATGTAATTCTTCCTAAGTATATGGAGGAAGGCTTTGTGACCTAGTATATGATCTATTTTAGAGAAGGTTCTGTGTGCTGCCAAGAAGAATGTGTAGTCCATGGATTTGGGGTGGAATGTTCTATAGATGTCCATTAGGTCTAATTGTTCTATGGTTTTGTTGATCTCTCTCATTTTCCTGTTGAGTTTCTGTTTGGATGATTTTCTGTTTGGATGATATTGCCTATAATGATTATTGAAGTGCCCAACAATGATGGTGCTGGTGGTTATTTTGTTTTATTGTTGAGTAGGCTTTGTTTTATGAATTGTGGTTTTCCTGTGTTTGATTCATAAAGATTTATGATTGTGATATCCTCTTGCTGGATTGTTCCCTTGATCAGTAGGAAGTATCCTTCTTTGCCTTTTCTGATTATTTTTGGTTTGAGGTCTATTTTATCTGATATTAGTATGGCTATACCTGCTTATTTCTTATTCCCATTTTCTTGGAATATTTTTTTCCACCCTTTCACCCTGAGGAGGTGTCTGTCTTCAGTGGTGAGGTGGGTTTCTTAAAGACAACAGATTGAGGAGTCTAATTTTCTGATCCACCCTGTTAGCTTGTGTCACTTGATGTCTGAATTAAGGCCTTTGATATTTAGGGTAATGACTGTGAGGTTTGATTTGATCCCTGCCATGTTCATTTATGTGATTTGGTGTTTTCGTGGACTTTTTCATGGAAGTATTTTTGTGCCTTCTCTGAGTTAGGTTATTGTGATATGCTTCTTAAAGGTACTTGAGGTTGATTATTTAATTCTTCTGGGTGGAGAATTTCCTGAAATACTCTCTGTAGGTTTGGTTTTGTGTTCATATAATTGTAAAGCTGAGTTTTGTCATGGAAGGATTTTCTTTCACTATCTATTTTGAGGGATACTTTTGCTGGGTTGAGTAGTTTGGGTTGGAAGCCATAGGTTCTTTGAGTTTGCAGTGTTCCATTCCTGGCCCTTCTGGCTTTTAGCATTTCCATTGAGAAGTCTGAAGTGATTCTGATGGGGTTACCTTTAAATGTGATGTGTTGTTTTTCCCTAGCTGCTTTTAGAACTTTCTCTTTGATGTCAATATTTAGAGTCTTAATGACAATATGTCTTTGGTCCAATCTGTTTTGAGTTCTGTTAACTTCTTGTACCTTGATGAGCCTTTCTTTTGAGAGAGTGGAAATGTTTTCTTCGATTGTTTTGTTGAATAAATTCTCCATGCCTATGGTCTTAATTTCTTCCCCTTCTGGTATTCCCATAATCTTAATGTTAGGATGTTTGAGGGTATCCCACATTTTCCTCATGTTCTGGTCTCAGAAATGTATTGAAACTTTTGCACTCTTGAACTGTTTCTTCTGTTTTGTCTTCCAGATCTGAGTTTCTGTCCTCCACATGGCTGACTCTATTCTTGAGAGTCTCTAAGGGATTTGGGCGTGTTCAATTAGGTTTGCATTTTCTACTACTTTTCTATATGTGGTTTCCATCCCTCTGTCAAGTTCCCTTTTCATATCATTTTCTGATTTTCTTGATGCTTCTTGGAATTCCTCCTTGCATTTCTTTATGTCTTCATTTAGCATAGCCAGCTAGTTTTTTAGGTCCTCTTTTTTTTTTTTTTTTTTGCACTTTCCTTTATATCCTTTAGCTGTGGACCCCTTCTCTTTTCTTATCTATTAGGTCTACTCTAGAGATGGCAGCATCAAGATGATTATCAGTCCTTTGCTGATTTTGTGCAAGTTCTACCAATAGCTTGGTCAGGGTTGCATTGCTCATAACTTCATTTTGGGTTTCTGCTCCTCTTGTCTCTTGTTTTTTTTTTTTTTTTTTAAAAATATTTAATTTTAATTTATTTATTTGACAGAGAAAGAGGGAGAGAGAAGGAGAGAGAATGGGTGAGCCAGGGCCTGCAGCCATTGCAAACGAACTCCAGATGCATGTGCCCCCTTGCCTTTGGCTAATGTGGGTCCTGGGGAATCAAAGTTGGGGCCTTTAGCTTATGCAGGCAAATACCTTAACCACTAAGCCACTCCTCAAGCCACTCTCTATGTTTTGATTAAAGACTTCATGGTAGGACTGGGAGATCTTATTGGATGTATTTACATTTGATTTTTTTTTTTTGTTGTTATTTCTTTTTGTTTTTGGTCTGCCCATCACAGTGTGTGGTAGAGATGGGCAGGGGAGGTGGTGCAGCTTTGTTTGGGGGGTGGCAGAGACGGGTATGGGGGCAAGGGTGGGGCTTGGATGCAGGTTGCACAGGGTCTGGACAGAGATTCAAGGGTCAAGACTCTCTTGGGGGCCAAGCAGAGTGGAGCAGAGCAGGTCTGAAGTCCAGTGGGTTGGGGTGGAGCAGGGCGGAGGGTGTCAGAATTCACATGGGGGCAGGGTTAAGTGGTTGGATCTGAGGTTGCAGGGCGGGTGTGGGGCCAAGCAGAGTGGGTGGGTGGAAGTCTAGGGGGTGATGTGACAGGGTGCAGTGAGCTGTTGGGGTGGGTGGGGGTGGAGCGCATGGTGCCCAGTGTGGGGCTGAGCAGAGTGGATCAAAGCAGGTCTGAAGTCCAGTGGGTTGGGGTTGGAGCAGGGCTGAGGGGGTCAGAATTCATGTGGGGGCGGGGCCGAGTGGTTAGATCTGACTTGAGGGGAGTGGGGTCTGGGCCAAGCACAACTGGTGGAAGGAAGAAGTGCTACAGGGCAGGTGGAAGTCTAGGGGGTGGTGGGGCAGAGTGGAGCAAGTGGTGGTGGTGGGAAGGGGTGGAGTGTGGGGCCATGTCGTGTTGGGACAGAGTCGCGAGGGTCAAGACTCATCTGGGGGCAGGGTGGGGTGGAGCAGAGTAGGTCTGAATTCACAGGGGGCCAGGGCAGGGTCCAAGCAGAGCTGAGCAGAGCATGTCAGAGGTTGCGGAGAAGTTGCTCACTGGAGATGTTGTGTGCTCATGGGCAGAGCTGAGCATAGGGGGTCATAATTCACATGGGGGCGGGGCTGAGTGGGTAGATCTGAAGTCTGGGGTGGGGTGGGGTAAGCCTAATGGGTGGAAGTCAATGGGTGGTCATGGCAGAGTGGAGTGATTCCAAAGTCGGGATGGGTTGGGGCTGGGTGGAGAGATACAGGAATTGGGGGGTGGAGGGGTCTGAAGACACACAGGGTGTGGGGGAAAATCTATGCCCTTGCAGGGGGAGGTTGTAATATCAGGCAATCGCCTGTGCCTGGGGGTGCAGGTGGAACTACTGTCCTGGATCTCCTTGCCTGCAGTTACTGCGAGAGTATTCTGAGGCTGGGAATCTGGTTAGGATGGCCGCTTGGAGTGATTGGGGGACTGGTGGGTTACCCAAGAATGTGGAAATCATCCAATTCCCTTTTTGACCCTCTACACCCTCCCACTAGCAATCTATTAGATACTTCCCTCCCCTAAAAGTCCCAGTGACCCCTTGATTCCTTGCCTCTCCTTTCAAGGAGTTACTGCACAATTAGGTGGAAACCATCTTGACCAGAAGCTGCAATCTCCTTCCTGGTTCTTATCTATTAGGTCTAATCTAGTGAGGATAGCATTCATATGATTATCAGCCCATTGTTGCTTTTCTACAAGTTCTGCTATTTGCTTGGTCAGGGTTTCCTAGCTTCTGTCTTCATTTTGGGGTTCTGATCCTAATGTCTCCTCTATGTTTTGATTAGAGACATCCATGTGGGACAGGGCAATCTTATTGGATTTACTTGCATTTGATTTTTCATGTTATTACTTATGTGCTGTGGTCTGCCCTTTACAGTGTAAGAGTGTTATTTAAGGGGACATGATGTAGGGTCTTGCTGTTCCAGGATTTGGGGTGTGGGACTGCATGGTCAGATGGCCTGAGGGGGCAGGGGGCAGGGGGTAATGGGACAAAGCAGACTGGTGTTGGGGCTTGGAGGAGGGATGGGAAAGACTTGTGGTTTCTCAATGCTGAAGGGTGAAGGAATGGAACAGAAAGTCCCTTGGGACCCTGTAGCAGATGTGTATGGGACTCCTTGTTCCTGTGACAGGGAAGGGCATGGATATGGGACTGCTATGGGTCAGGTGACATGCAGGGGTGGGGTCATGGAGTTCCCCTGTAGGTGGGGAGCCTAGGGAGGGAGGAAACCCTAGCCTGATGGCCTGGGTCTGTGCATGAAGGGGCAGCAGCATGTGAAGGTCCCTGGTGGTTGCAGGGTGGGGAGTGAGCACTAGCCTGTTGGCCTGGGTCAGTGCACTGGGGTGGAGGGCAGCAGTGAGTGGGAGGGTCTTCCTGTGTGGAGGTTCCCTAGGGTAATGCTATCCTGCTGGCCTGAGTCTGCACATAGGGGTGAGGGGGCTGTAGAGTTCTCCTGTGAAGCTCTGTGGAGGCAGGAACACATGATGGGGGTGGGAATGTCACTAGCCTATTAGCCTGGGTCCATGCCCAAGGGTGCAGGGCATTAGCGACTGGGATGGCATTAGTGCATGGAGGTCACTTGGAGGTGTGCTAGCCTGCTGGCCTGAGTCCACACACTGAGGTTGGGGTGGCAGTGAGTGGGATGGCATGCACCAGCAAGAAGGTCCCTTGGGGGAACACTAGCCTGCTGGTTTGGGTCTGCCCAAGGGGGTGAGGGGCAGCAGTGAATGGAATGGCATTCATAAGCATAGAGGCATGTATGAAGTACACTGGCCTGCTGGCCTGGGTTCCCTTGCCAGCAGTTAGTGCAGGAGGAACCTGTGGCTGGGACTATGGCTAGGGCAGCTGCTTGAGGGGATTGGGGACTGGTGGACTACCCAAAAGTGTGGGGATCAGTGGATTCCCTTTTTTACTCCTCTGTGTCCTCCCACTGGAGATACATTAGAGTCTTCTCATCTCTAGAAGACCCAATAAGCACTTAATATCTTGCCTTTCCTTCCCTGGGAGGTGCAGTGCAAACAGGCAGATGCCATCCTGACCTGAAGTCCTCCCAGACTGTGTTTTGACATCAATAAAGGTGATGCATTTTCTTGCATTCAATGATTAGATAGCTTAGTTTTCAGATAATTCTTCAGTATACATAATGGAAAGTCAAGGGAATTTCAAATCCTGCAAGGAAAAAAAAGCAGGCCTAAATTGAGTCATAGCTTAAAGCTATATGCTATGTATGGGACAATGCAGAAGAGAATGGAGTGTAACCGGCTATGATTAGGTGGGATGTGAACATTCAGGAAGGTCTGTCCACCTGGAAATAGTTCTGAATCCGTAACAAAGCTGAATTGGTCCAAATTATTTGTATGGCATCACCTCGAGCTGCCATTTCCTGAGTATAATCCTAAGTACATAGATTTTCTTCCTGTATTCTGTAGGTCCTAGAGAAGATAAATCCAGTCCCCATGGGGCTCTTTATGGTAGAATATCCACTGACCCTTGTGAGCTATGTCCAGTGGAAGCACATAGAAATGAGCCATCCTTAACAATCAGTGTGTTTTGCTGTTGTTGTATATGGAAAATACCTGAAGCAACAATTTCTACCTTTGAGCACTTTGAAGTTCAGGTAATAGATCCTTCACAAAATGTATGCTTGTCTGTCTAGTACAAAGAAAAGCAGTGTTATCATTTCTTTCACTGGAAGTTTTTCCTTGACTCAGCAATTATTCTCCAGTTATACCATTTTGTGTATCACAATGCTAACTTGTCATTTACATGTAATGCAAGTGGTAATGGGCTTAAGTACTTGGGCTCTGGTAGAATCTTATATGTAAAATATATTCACGTTGGTTTCTTACAATCTTTTAGTCTCAGGACATTTTTTTTTTCAATTTAGAAGAAACACCACATTAGCCTTACATATACAATTGCAACTAGTAAGACAGGATTGTGAGTCCTAATCCAAGTGAAATAACTGTTCAGTGTCTCATTTCCTTATCAGTAAAATGGAAGTGACAAATATAATTCCAAATCTAAGTTTGTTCCATAATACTTTACGAAATAAATGTAAATTTCTGACAATAGTCCCTTTAGTGTCATGCAAGTGACATCAATAATGACATAAACCCAAATTCTTGGCTTGACATGAAGGCTTCACACTAATGGATTTGTATGCATGGAAATGTTTAATTCTCATTTAACCAAGGAATGTTACCTTCTTTGGACCTAATAGAAATAGGCCCATACTTAACTCAGTGTGGTATCTCAATATCAAACCATAGTGCAACTGCCCTTTCTTGTTTACAGCTTCCTATTTTGAAGCTTCAATTACACATGACCAAGAATCTTCCAAAACTATTAAATCAAAATTGCAGTACTAAATAATTCCTTAATTTAAATTACTCCTATTATAAAATATTGTTATAAAACGTTCTATTTTATCATCTTATAATCATTTGTTATGCTTAACTTATACATTTAACTTGATATCTTTTTATCTATGTGAAAAATATAGTCTATGTTGGTACTGTTCTCAGTTTCAGACACCTATCAAAGATCTTGAAATATTTCCCCCGCAGATAAAGGGATTACTATGTCCCATGAATATGTGTTTCCATATTCTGCACAGGTATGTCCAGCGACTAATCTAGATCATCCCTCTCAAGCAGAACCAGAGGACAGTTTCCTAGGTGATTGTAGGTGCTTTCAAGTTGAGTCAATATTAACCATCACAATATTAAATTAGTAAAGTAATCCATACCTCACTAGAGTGGGCCCAATTCTCCATCCTCAACAGAGACTTCCACATCTCAACCTTCTGCATTCATGAACAGTTAAAAGGGATCTCCTATGCTTCCTTTCCAAGATGAATTGGACCTTAGCTTCAATTCCAAGTGCATATATTACCATTTAATGGATATATTATTACTCTGTTGTAGTAAGAAAGATTAGCGTTATTATAACTTTTTCCAAAAAAATTGTTATTGTACTGGAGTTAAATTTGGATAAGTAGCTACAAGTGAATATGAGGGTCATGTACATCTGGAGGAAGAAAATTATCTTTTTACCCATCTGAGATTTCCTTGACATGCTTATAATTTCTCAATTATGACAAAAATTTATGAGACTAGGAAGATAGTTTGGTGATTAAAGGTGCTTGCTACCAATGTCTGCCATCTTAGGTTCAATCCCCCAGTGTCCATATAAAGCTACATGCATAAAATGGCACATGTATCTGAATATCATTTGCATTGGCAAGAGGCCCTGGTGATCCCATACTCTCTTGCTCTCTCTCATACTTTCTTTTATTCTCTCTCTCTTTCTCTCTCTGTTTGCAAATAAATAAATAAAATATTTTAATTCATAAAGATTTTTTATACTTTTTATTATTTTTGTTCTTTGATGTTCTTCACCTATACATTGAACATCAAGATAGGTTTCCCTCCTCTCAAGTCACCAAATGTTTTCGCTCAGGGGCTTGTAGTATTGCTGAGTGGTAAAATATTATCAAGGACACCATGAGTTCTTAAGATCTATCCCCAGCATGGCCAAGAACTTTTTAAAACTTTTAAAATTATGTTTATAAGCCTGGGTTACCTTGCTAAGAATGATATTTTCCAGTTCCATCCATTTTCCTACAAATTTTATCATTTCATTTTTCTTTACAGCTGACTAGAACTCCATTGAGTATATATGTACCACATCTTTATAATTCATTCATCTTTAGATGTTCATCTAGGCTGATTCTATTTTATAGCTATTGTGAAAAGGACAGCAATTAACATTGCTAAACAAGTATCTCTGAAACATAGTGTGGAGTTCTAAGGGTATATACACAAGAGTGTGTATATAGTTGGGTAATAAGGTAGTTCTATTTTTAGCTTTTTGGGAAACCTCTACACTGATTTCCATATTGACTGTATCTGTTTGTGTTGTCACCAACAGTGAAAAAGGGCCCAAGAGTCCCTCTCCACATAATCACCAGCAATTGTCTTTTTTATTGTCTTTTAAAATTACTAATTAATTTTTAACTTAGGTTGTAGTGCACTCATCATCTATCCCCATTTTCCTGTGTGCCCTCCTCACTAAGGTTACTGGTATTCACTGTGGGGTAGTTAGGGCCTCTGTCTCTTGGGGGAGCTGTGTCTCAGGGTGTTTCTACCTACCTTGTGGCCCTTACAATCTTCTCAACCCCTCTTCCTCAACAATCCCTGAGCCTTGGATGGTGTGTTGCTTGTTAGTGTTGACTTTTATGTAGCCTCTGTATTTCTGTTATGATGTGGTTTGGTTCATCGCAGTATTTGTTGATATTTTCCTGGATGCAGATGTCAGGCTAATATTGGGAGCTATACTCATGTTGCTGCTTTCTCTACAATTTCTTCTGGGCTTTGGTAGCCACTTGAATGGAATGAGATTGAATCTCAAGGTAGTTTTACTTCATATTTCCATGATATCTAAGGATATTGAACACTTTCTAAAATATTTATTAACCATTTATATTTCTTTTGAGACCTCTTTGTTTAGTACCATACCCAATTTTAAATTGGATTTTAGAGAAAGAAGAAATATGACAGAGTAATTTGCAGATTAAAATGCATTGCAATCATGTATAAGAGAATCAAATATAAAGGAAATAAGTTTTAAAATTTAAAAACCTACTGTCTCTTAAATTTTCTTATGAGTAAATTCTAAAAGTATCATTGCTTTAAGTTGAAAACAAAGAAAAGAAAAATTAAAAAAATAAAGACACAGGAGATCTGATACTACATTCATTTAAGCATTAAAAAGAAGTATGTTACTCTCATTCCATGCCTATGAGCAACATACTAGAACAAGAAGTAGAGAATACGATGATTTCCATGTAGAACAAAACTCTGAAACTTGTTCCACTTATTTCAGACTTGAACTTTTATCCATAACAGCCTAATGGTAATGGAAATTTATCTTTATATTTTAATTCATGTTCAGGATAGATGAAAGTGTTGCAAGCTGACATTATTAATAACCAGAGACAAATATTATAAGAATTAGTTTCTTTGCCCTGTAGTTATACTTCTGTTTCCACACTCAACCTGCCCTTTAAATTCTTAAACTTGTTTTTTGACCAGGGAGAAAAATATCAGGAAAAAAATTAACCTTAGAAAAGAAATTTGATATTTATAGTATTAATCCACAAGAATGCTTTGTTTTATTAATCTAAAGTCTGGACCTATAGTTCACACACTCATAATTTACAAATCTATTTTATGCATTTAGAAACATGAGGGGAGCTGAAGTCTTGCAAAGTTAATTATCCCCAAGTATTCCCAAAGGGAGAGGAGCCAAGCTTTATACTAACTGGGAATTATTAGAGGAGTTTGAAATTGGAAGCTTTCTTAGTGTTTCTGCTGCAGGTAGTATGATAGTGACCATTATCTTTTGAACTAATTTATTGGAGAAATAGTATTTTAAACAAATTAAATAGAACCTCCAACAGCCATGTCTTTTCAGTACCATCCTCAATCCCAACAGCTGTATCTAGATAGAGAGGTACACACCTGATTATCTGAGCAGAGATTTTCAAAGTCGAAATGTTAGATCCAAGCATATTCTCCTAGTTAAAGCTAAATGGCATGTAACTTGGTAGTTAGAAATATCACAGCATGTCTGAAAGAACATAGTCAATAAATACAAGAAATATCAGCAGCTGTCATTACCTGCCCTGCATAAGACCTGCACAATGTTGGGACTTTCATTGTTAAATCATGGATTATTAACGAAGGCATTAGAGCCCCATCCTCCCTGAAGAGTTATTGACAGTTAATGGTTGGTGGAGGATTAGGAGATATTTTCTTCAGTGGCTACAGTGTGGGTAGAATCTACATATTTTGGTAAATAATCCCCATGCATGCTCATGAAGGAAACCCTAACTAAACTCAGTAGGATGGAGACACACACACATATTAAAGTAGAAGAAGGACTATTTGGGAAGAAGAAGGGGTTCATTGGAAGAGGTGCAAGAAGCAGTGGACAAGAGGAGGAAAGAGGGGGATTATGATCAGAATATATATTTATATACTTATGTAACTTGTCAATAAATATGGAAATAAGTTTAAAATAATAATAAAGCAAAACAAAAAAAAAACAAGAATAAAATATTTCTAGTAGTCCTGGAATTCCTAAAATCCCTCCAATATTTTTAAAAATATTTCAAGTTGGACTTCTGTCATTTTGGATCATTTGCCTTACAAGTGCAGAAGTCTAGTAAACAAACGAAGAAAACATTGCATCACAGAGATATTTACTCAACCATGCTTACAGCTGCTCAATTCACAATAGCTAAGAAATGGAATCAACCCAGATGTCCATCATTTGGTGAATGGATAATGAAGAAATGTGGTACATTTACACATTAAAATTCTACTTAGCAGTAAGAAAAAAAATGATAAAATGGAATTTATAGGAAAATGGATGGACTTGAAACAGATCATACTAAGCAAACTCACACAAGGACAGAAACACAAATGCTGCATATTCTCCCTCATCTGTGGTTCCTAATCTGGAACTGCTTGAGTTTCAGACATACCTGACAGGCAACTTGAGGAACAGATTATAATCTCTTTGAGTGGAGGGGGATGGGAAGGTGGGCACACACACACACACACACACAAAAAAAAAAAACAACTAAAAACTAAATACCAAATAAATTAGCAGCATAGAAACATTCCTCTTCATTAGTAGATTAAAAGAAATATCCCTCAATAGGAGTACGGGGTGGTGATCTGTTAAGAAGGGCCCTGGAGAGTGTGGAATGAAGCCTAACCCTAAGGTAATTGGCTCTGTCTTGTTACTCCCAGAAACAGAAATTGGTTACAACCCACACTGAGCTGTGATTGAAGAGACTTATGAGGTCCCCAAAACAAGACAGGCTTCTACCAAAGCACTTGATTACCTGCCTGAGGTAAAAGGTAAAAGTCTATGGCTGAAGACATCACATGCAGTTCCCTAGTCTCAGTTCCCTGTGCAAGATGGTGTGAGGGTGGGAATGCAGGAGTGAGTAGGCCAGACCCTTGTTTCTCTGCTCCTGCCAGTCCCCTGGTCTGGGTTCCCTGTGATGGATAGTGTGTTGGTGGGCATTTAGTGATAAGGCCAGATCCCTGCCTCCGGCTCCTCCCAGCTCCTTGGTCCAGGTACCCTGCATGGGAAAATGTGTGGGCAAGCATGGTGAGAAGTGACTAGGCCAGATTCCTGTTCCCTGGCTCCTGCCAGTTCCCTGGTTCTGTGAGGTCCCATTGAGCCTTGCTTGGGGAGGACTGGTACCTGTGTGGGCTTTGGAATCAGAACTTTTGCTCTGGTATCCTGACTGGACTCTGGTACCAACATCCCTGTTCACCTGAGTCAGAGGATGCATGAGCTAAAGGACAAAAACTTGTTTCCTCCTCAATAAAATAGTCTCTTGTAGTGGTTTGATTCAGATGCCCCCCATAAACTTATGTGGTCTGAATGCTAGGTTCCCAGCTGATGGAGATTTGGGAATTAACACCTCCAGGAGGCAGTGTATTTTGGGGGGCGGGATTATGGGTTTTATAGCCAGTTTCCCCATGCCAGTGTTTGGCACACTCTCCTGTTGCTGTTGTCCACCTTATGTTGGCCAGGAGGTGATGTCCACCATCATGCCATCATTTTCCCCTGCCACTGTGGAGCTTCCCCTCTAGCCTGTAAGCCAAAATAAACCTCTTTTTCCCACAAGCTGCTCTTAGTTGGGTGATTTCTACCAGCAGTGAGAACCTGACTGCAACATCTCCCTAAAATGGGCAGACAACAATGCAAAATAGCTAACAAAAGTCAGAAAACAGAGATCTTCCCAAAGGATGCCTAGTCCTACAATGGAAGCCTCCAATGAAATCATAGAGAAATCAACAGAAATTCATTCCCCACATGAAAACACAATAACTAATGAGACTCTGATCAAAAGAATTACTGAACTGGAAGTAAACCACCAAAGAATCAACAAACGTATCAATGAAATTGAGGATAATCATCTCTTACAGTGTTCAGCTTTTGACAGTAGGCTTAACTTGTTTGAAGAAAAGGTTAGAACCCTCAGAAGAGATATGAATGAACTGAAGGTGAGAAAAAAATGGAAGATCTCAACAACTGGTGGACTAAGCTTAATGAATATTTGATCAAATGCAAGAATGAATTCCAGGAAGCATCAAGAATGTCAGAACTAGAATTGAAATCATACCTCAAAAAAGAGATGGATATGTTACAAAATTATAAAACAGAAAACACAAAGTAAATACAAATTATAAAATCTTTTTAGAACCCCTCAGCAACAGAGTTACTCATATGGAAGACAGAACCTCTGACCTGGAAGCCAAGACAGAAGAAATTGATTGGGAGGCTAAACACTTCACTAAGTTCAAAAAATCAAGTGAACAGAATAGAAGGGAACTGTGGGATACAAACAAACAAACAAAAAATCCAGTTTATGGTTATACCAGAAGGAGAGAAAATCCAGACCAGAGGCATAGAGAACATATTCAACCAGATTACTGAAGAAAATTTTATGAATCTCTGAAAAGAGAAGCCCATAAAGATACAAAAGGCCCAGAAAACATGAAACAGACTCAAAATAAGAAACTCTCCAAGGCACATCATAGTTAAAACCCTTAACAATAAAAACAAAGAGAGAGTGCTAAAAGCAGCAAGAGAGAAACTACTCACTACATATAAAGGAAATCCCATCAGATTAGATCAGGTTTTTCTAAAAAAACTGTAGCTTTCAACCCAAGCTACTCTACCTAGCAAAAGTATCTCTCAAAGTAGATGGTGAAAGGAAAAGTTTCCATGAAAAAAATCAACTCTATGATTATATGAACATAAAGCCAAATGTGCAAACCATACTTGAGAGACTACTCCATAGAGAACAGTCAAACAATCAATCTCAAGAGCCAACAAGATCACAATAACCCAAAACAGACCAAGATCAATGTAGTACAAAACACAAGAAAGCACCAAACCCTTAAATACTAATGGCTTAAACTCACCATCAAAAGATGCAGGTTATTAGGGTCGATCAAAAAACTAGACCCTTCTATCTGCTGTCTTTAAGAAACCCAACTGACCACTAAAAATATATAGACACCTCCTCAAGATAAAAGGATGGAAAATGATGTTCAAGCAAATGGAATTAAAAAACAAGTGGGTGTTGCTATATTAATACTTAAAATAGACTTGAAACCAAAAGTAATCAAAATGGACAAATAAGGCCACTTCTTACTTCTTAAGATAATGATCCAACATGAGCACATCACAATCATAAATATATATGCACCAAACACAGGTGAACCACAGTTTATAAAACAAAATGCACTTGGGGGCTGGAGACATGGCTTAGTGGTTAAGACTCTTGCCTGCAAAGCCAAAGGACCTAGGTTCTATTCCCCAGGATGCACAATGTGGTGCATGCTTCTGGGGTTCGCTTGCAGAAGTTAAAGGCCCTAGAATGCCCATTATCCCTCTCTTCTTCAGCTTCTCCAAGCCTCTCTCTCTCTTTCTCTCTCTCTCTTTGTCAAATAAACCACACACACACAAACACACACACACAAACACACAGAGACAAATATTCCACTTGCCTATAAAACAGAAATAAATGCCAACACCATAAAAGTCAGAGACTTCAATACTCTACTATCATCAATAGATTATCCTCCAAGAAGAAAATTAACAGGGAAGTAATAGAGCTCAACAATGTCATAGATCAACTAGACCTAACAGACATCTACAGAACTTCCCACTACAATGTTATAGAATATCCATTCTTCTAAGCATCCCATGAAACCTTCTCCAAAATTGGCCATATATTAGGCCATAAAGTATGCCTCCATAAAGTCAGCAAAATTGAAGTAATTTCCTTCATGTCAGATCACAATGCTTTAAAGCTAGAATTGACAAGTCACATCAAGAACTCAACCAGCTCCTGGAGAATAAATAACACACTTTTAAACAATTAATGGGCCATTGAAGAAATCAAAAAAGAAACAGTAAAATTCCTAGAATTGAATGATAATGAAACACAACATACCAGAATTCATGGGATACAATGAATAGAACTAAATGCCTTCATTACAAAGAAGGGAGATCTCAAATTAATAACCTTACTGCCCACATAAAGGCACTAGAAAAACAAGAAGAATCCAATCCAAAGAGCTCCAGACAAAAAATAAATAATCAAGATCAGAACAGAAATTACTTAATTGGAAACTAAGAAATCAATTAAAAAACTTGATGAAGTGAAGAGCTTGTTCTTTGAAAAAATAAACAAGATTGACAATCCCCTGGCCAATTTGATCAAGCAAAATGAAAAAAAAAGAGAGATAGAGAGAGAAATCTCAAATTAACAAAATCAGAAATGAAAAAGGATAGATAACAGCAGACATTAATAAAATTGGAAGAATCATCAAGGCATAATTTCAAAACCTCTACTCCACAAAATTAAATAATTTGGAAGAAATGGATCAAATTCTAGACACATGCCCCCTACAAATACTAAACCCAGAACAGATTAATCTGCTAAACAAACCTATCACATCCATGGAGATTGAAAAGGTAATCAAAACCCTCCCCCAAAAGAAAAGTCCAACACCAGATGGCTTCTCAGCTAAATTCTATCAAGCTGTCATTGAGAAACTGAAACCAGTTTTCTCAAACTGCTTTACATAATCAGAGACCAGGGAATCCTCCCTAACTCCTTTTATGAAACTAGCATTATGCTAATACCAAAACTAGACAGAGATGTAACAAGGAAACAAAACTATAGGCTTATATCCCTGATGAACACAGGTGCAAAGGTCCTGAACAAAATTCTTGCAAACTGAATTAAAAAACACATCAAAAGCATCATCCACCTTTACCAAGTAGGCTTCATACCAGGGATGCATGGATGGTTCAACACAAGGAAATCAGTCAACATAATATACTACATAAATAAATGAAACTACAACAATCATACAATCATCTCAATTGATGCAGAGAAGGCCTTTGACAAAATATTACACCACTTCATGATCAAAACGCTGAAAAAAAAAAACAGGCATGGAGAGTTTATACCTCAACATAATAAATGCTATATATAAAGCACCTAAAGCACAAATAATACTTAGTGAGGAAAGATGTAAGGAGTTCCCATTGAGATCAGGAATAAGACAGGGTTGTCCACTCTCATCACTGCTCTCCAACATAGTACTAGAAGTACTAGCCAAAACAATAAGACAGGAGAAATAAATAAAAGGGACTCAAATTGGAAAGGCAGAACTCACATTAGCCCTCTTTGCCAATGACATGATCCTGTGCATAAGTGATATGAAAGTCTCCATCACAAAACTTCTAAAGGTGATTAATTCCTTCAGTAAAGTGGAAGGCTACAAAATCAATACACAAAGGTCAGTAACCTTTCTATGTGCAAAGGGCAAATATGCAGAGAAAGAATAAGTGAGGCTGTGCCATTTTAACTAGCAATAAAAAACTAAACACTTGGAATAACACTAACCAAGGATGTGAAATACCTATATAATGAAAGCATTAAAAAAGAAAAAAATCAAGGAGAACTTGAGAAAATGGAAGAACTCCCATGCTCCCAAATAGGTAGAATTAATATTGTGAAAATGGCAATTCTACCAAAAGCAATATGCAGATTTAATACAATGCCAATAAAAATGCCAGCATCATTCTTCACAGTGATAGAAAAAATATGATCTCAAAATTCATATGCAATGGCAGCAGGCCTCAGATATCCACAACAACAACAACAAAAAATTAAAAACTCACCATACCTGACCTAAAGCTATATTATAAAGCCATAGTAACAAAAATAGCACGGTACTGGAGTAAAAACAGAAACATAAACCAATGGAAGAGAATTGAAGACCCAGACCTTAGGCCAAGTAACTGCAGCTATTTGATCTTTGACAAAGTTGCCAATAATGTAAAATAGATAAAAGATAGCATCTTCAACAAATGATGTTGGACAGATTGGATGACCATATGTAGAAAAATGGAATTAGACAGACAAATTTCTCCACACACAAAAATCAAGTCCAAATGGATTAAAGACTGCAATATAAGACCTGAAACTCTTCAACTGCTGGACGAAAAATATAGGAGACATAAGCCAGGCATGGTGGTACATGCCTTTAATCCCAGCCCCTGGGAGGCAGAGGTAGGAGAATCGCTGTGAGTTCAAGGCCACCCTGAGAGTACATAGTTAATTCCAGGAGAGCCTAAGCTAGAGTTAAACCCTACTTCAAAAAAAAGGGGGGGGGGAGGAGGGGAGACATGCTCCATGAAAAAGGACTGGGAAAAGACTTCCTGAACCATATCCCAGTAGCCCAGAAAACTAAACAAGCACTCATCTAATGGTATTTAATGAAGCAAAAAAACTTTTCCACAGATAAACAAACCATAAGCAGAGTCACCAAATGGGAGAAAAATTTATCCAGCTATACCATTGATAGAAGCTTAGTATCTAGAATCTACAAAGAACTCACAAAAGGAAACAAAAAAAATCAAACAACCCACTCCAAATGTGGGGCAGACAACTGAATAGGGAGTTCTCAGAGGAAGAATTACAAGTGGCTAACACACACTTAAGAAAATGTTCAACATCCCTAACCATTAGGGAAATGAAAATTTAAATAACTAAGATTCCACCTTACCCCAGTAAAGATAACAAACATTAACAAATCAAATGAAAACAAATGTTAGCAAGGTTGTGAAGAAATAGGAACACTTATTCACTGTTGTTGGGAATGTAAGCTGGTACAACCACTATGGAAATCAATATAGAGACTACTGAAATGGGTGAATATAGAGTTACCAACAGACCATGTAATTCCCTTACTGGGCATTTACCTTAAAAGCCCCATGCCTCCATTCAGAGATATTTGTTCAACCATATTTATAGCTGCTCGATTCATAATAGCTAAAAACGGGAATCAACTCAGGTGCCTATCATTGGATGAATGGACAATCAAGATGTGCTATATCTACATTATGGAATTCTACTCAGCAGTAAGAAAAAATTGACACAATGAAGTTTGTAGAAAAATAGTTGAACTTGGAACAGATCATACTAAGTGAACTCACACAATCACTAAAAGACAATCGTCACATGGTCTCATTCATCTGCACTTCCTAACTTGGATCAGCCTGAGTTGCTGACATAGATGAAGGGCATCTCGAGGCTTGGACAATAGGTAGGACAGGGCTTTGGGTAGGGCTAAGGGTTGGAAGAGACACAAAACTGAACCCAAATTGAACTGATACCATAGAATCCTATATCCTGGTAGTTAGACTAAAAGGCTGAAACCTTAACAGAATCTGAGGGGGAGCACCTGAATCAAAGGTCCCTGGAGAGGGTGAGATGTAGCCTAACCTTAAATTTCTCCTGTTTCTCTTTTTTTCTGTCTTTTTCTCCCCCCCTCCACCTTGGCACTTACCCTTAATTTCCTGTACCAGGATGCAGTTAACATCTTCAATGAGCTGTTGATCAGAGAGACTTACAAGGTCACCCAAAACAAATAAAACAGACTTCTGTCAGAGCACTTGATTACCCACCATAGATTAATGGTAAGTCCCTACTGCTGAAGACACCATATGCTGTCCACATGGACCATGGAGAAACCTGTTTGGAATACGAAAGAGAGCCAGTTCCCAGACAGCCTACCTAATGCAGGAAGATGCAACATGAGTTACCAGGGGAAAGTGGCCAGCATCTGTCCAAGCAACTCAAAGTATAAGCAACTCAGACTTTAACAACCTGACATGATGCAGACACAATTGTAATAGTGGCATACAGCCATGATGGGTAACCAACTGCTCTTGGATTGGCTAACAGATGTACTTGGTGGAAAGGAAATCATATCTAGAACTGGGAAACAAGTCAGAATGATATCCAGAAAACAAATTTGCTTTCCAATGTCAAGCTCCCACTAATCTTGGGTTATAAGAGGGTCTACACACTTTAAATTCTCTCTAAATTAATAACGGATATCCCATTTAACTGGTGCCGACTTCACTCTCCATTGGAGAATCTGCTTCTCTTTCAGATGGGAGTGGGGCCTGAGGAGATAAATGATCAAGCACACTTCACCTCAGCCCCAGCTAAAACCACAGAGGAATTGGAGAAATGATCAAGAGCACTACTTTCTTGGTGAAGCTGATATCAGCACAAAGGTGAAGGAGATAGACACTGAGGACACTCAACACCTACCAAAGCAGAGATCCAGAGGCTCCTAACAGCCGGTCACTGAAGTAGACTTAAAACACACCCAACATGGCTCAGAATGTTGCAGAAGAGTGGGCAGAAAGATTGTTAGAGCTACATGTTGGGACATTATACACACAGAGGGACATTGCCTCTCCTGCATAACTGACTGCTGCCCCCACAATTCATTCACAATCTCCTTAAGGCTGACCTGCATCCCCAATGAGGAATGCCTCTTTAGAAAATTGGCACTGATCAGGGAAACAATGGTACCAACATGTGTTGTTTATGTACTAAGTATGTCCATATCTAATAAAAAATAATTAAAAAAGAGATCCTGCTGGAATCTGTAAGGAAACCAGTTCCCAGATTATAAACCCTTATAGTGCTGAAAAGAGCTACATGAGCTGCTGAGTAAAGTGGCCAACACTGTTGTGATCAAGCAGCGGACACTTCTGTAATAAAACAACCTGCCTGACAAGGCATAAACACCTCTGCAATGGCAGCACCCAGCCTAGGTGGGTAACTAATGTTTCTGTGATTGGACAAGAGATACACTCAGTGGAAAGGAACCCATAGCTGGAACTGGGAACCTAGAGAATCCCTGGCAGGAGATGACCTACTCCTCACTTAAAGCTAGGGTCCAGGAGAAACTACAGAAGAATTGCAAAATGAGCAACAGTGCTGTGTCCATGGCAAGCTGGATAACCTGTGCCAGGGTGATGGAAATAGACACTGAAGATATTCAAAATATCCTTGGTGTGTGATGCTGTGCTATGAAAGTTCTATGAGACTAATGCAGTCACATCAGTGGCTTTACCTGACATACACTTCTCAATAATAATTAGACATGGTCCTTTATATCTCTGGTTCAGTGACAATTTACTCATTTCTGTACCTAGAACCTTTTATTCCAAAAATCACTGTGTAGATTTTAAAATGAATTTATCCTTCATAAATAATACTGACCTCACATTTGAAAAACCTCAAAATATAGAATAAATATGGAGATCTGAGAGGTGGACAGTGTCTCTGGTCTAAGCAAACCAATGCATGTTTGACAACTTGTTTCTGTAAAATCATGTAAGTATATCTACTCATCAACCATAAAAATAAAGGCCATTCTATAGTGTATAAAAACAGTAATGTACTTTAGGATATTATGCAAAGGAAAAAAGATCAGTCACACAGAAGCAATTATTTCATGAACTTATTTAAATGTGGAATCTGAAAAAAATTAAATTTGTACAAGAATAAAGGTGGTACCAGGGTCAGGAAGGGTGGATAAATGAGTAGGTTAGGGTCAAATCATACAAAGTTGTTCTTATTTAGGAAAAATAAGCCTAGTCACCTAATGTTTGACATGAGGATTACAATTAATAATACTGTATTTTGATCTTGGGAATTGTTAAGAGAGTATATTTCTGGTTTTCTCACCAGCAAACATGAGGAAATATAGATACTTTAATATTCTTGTCTATAACAAATTCTTCAGTGCATGTACATTTATTGAAACTTGTTCACCTAAAATATATGCAAAATTCTAAATGACATAGACTTAAAAAAAAGAGAAAAATCAAAGATTCCAATGGCCATGACAGTACACAGCCATGTGTCCTCTGAATTTCAACCCTATCAAATGTCTTAGCCCTTCAATTCTCACATATAAATATGTGTAATAAATTTTATTCTAAAATTTGTTCAAATAATTTACATGTAGATTATGGGAGAAGACTGATATACAGAATCTATTAACATCATATATCAATCTATACATTTTGAGATAAATCATAAAGTCAGACATAATTCACATTTTTAAAGCACAATTAAATTTCAAGTTCAGACCACTTTAGAAAATGAATATAGAACTGTGGTTCCATTTTAAGATGAACAACAAAAGTGTCAAGAGAAATGTCCTCCTGCAGATGTTCATTTTTCTTTAGGAAGATTCTCAGGAGAGTGTCCTGTTGGAGTCTCTCCTTTAGCATACACACACACACACACACACACACACACACACACTATATATATATATATATATATATATATATATATATATATATATGATAGATATAGTATGCATGTAATATGATAACACTACTTGTCAGGACAGTCCTCATTTCTCAAGCTGTGCCTTCATATACTACTAGCTATCTATGCAGTGTTTCTATAAAAATATCTGGTGGGTTAAATCACTTAGAAGTGTAGATTTTAGCACCATTTGTTGAAGGTGCTGTCTTTTCTCCAGTCTAGGTTATTGGCACCTTTTTCAAAGATCAAGTAGCTGTAGTTTCTTGACCTAAAGTCTGAGTCTTCAGTTCTGTTCAATTGATCTATGTTCCTGTTTTATGCCAGTACTGTGCTGTTTTTGTTACTATGGGTTTGTAATATAGCTTTGGATCAGGTATGGTGATGCTGCCAGAGGTGTTTCTTTTGCTGAGGTTATGTTTGGATATCCAAGGCCTGCTGCCACTCCATATGAATTTGACATCATGTTTTCTATCCCTGTGAATAATAATGGGATGATTATTGGTATGGCATTAAATCTGTATATTGCTTTTGTTAGGATTGCCATTTTCACAATGTTAATTCTGCCTATCGAGGAGCATGGGAGGTCTCTCCATCTTTTCAAGTCCTCCTCAGTTTCTTTCTTGAGTGATTTTATTTTTCATTATATATGTCTTTCACATACTTGGTTAATGTTATTCCAAGGTATTTCTTTTCTGTTGCTATTGCATATGGTACAGTGTCACTAATTCCTTTCTCTGCATCTTTTCCCTTTGCATATAGAAAAGCTACTGATTTTGGGTGTTGATTTTGTATCCTGCTACTTTGCTGAAGGAATTAGTCACCTTTAGGAGTTTTGAGATAGAGTCTCTCAGGTCACGTATGTATAGGATCATGTCATATGCAAATAGGGCTAACTTGACTTCTTCCTTTCCAATTTGTATCCCTTTTATTTTTTCTCCTGTCTTATTGCTTGGGCTAGGACTTCTAGTACTATATTAAAGAGCAGAGGTGAGAGTGGGCACATCCATCATGTTCCTGATCTCAATGGGAATTCCTGGAGACTTTCACCATTGAGTATTATTTGGGCTTTAGGTGTTTTGTACATGGTCTTTATTATGTTGAGATATAAACTGTCCATGCCTATTGTCTTGTACATTTTGATCATGAAGTGATGTTATATTTTGTTGAAGGCTTTTTCTGCATCTATTGAAATGATCATGTGGTTATCTGGTGCATTATGTTTACAGATTTTGGATGTTGAACCATCCCTTCATTCCTGGGATAAACCCTACTTGGTTTAGGTGTTTTTGATGCTTTGTTGAATTCAGTTTGTGAAGATATTATTCAAGATCTTTGTATCCAAGTTCATCAAGGATATAGGCTTATAGTTTTATTTTCCTATTGTATCTCTGTCTACTTTTGGTAATAGAGTTATGCTAACTTCATAAAAGGAGTTGGTGAGCTTTTCCTGTTCTCTGATTATGGGGAACAATTTGAGGAAAATTGGTTTCAGCTTTTCCAAGAAGGTTTGATAGAATTTGGCTGAGAAGCAAGTTGGTCCTGAACTTTTCTTTTTCAGGGAGGTTTTTGATTACCTTTTTCCATCTTGATGAGTGTGACAGGTTTGTTTGGAGATTAATCTTCTCTGAGTTTAGTTTTTGTAGGCAGTATGTGTCCAGAAATTTATCCATTTCTTCCAGATTATCCTGTTTTGTGGAGTACAGGTTTTAGAAGTATGCCCTTAGGATTCTTCCAATTTCATTGATGTCTGTTGTGACTGCTCCTTTTTCCTTTCTAGTTTTGTTAATTTGGAGCATGTCTTTTGTTCACTTGATAAAATTAGTCAGGGGTTTATCAAACTTGTTTATTGTTCCAAAGAACTAGCTCTTTGTTTCATCAATTTTTGTAATTATTTTCATAGTTTCCAATTCATTAGTTTCTGCTTTCATCTTGATTATTCCTTTCTGCCTGGAGCTCTTCGTATTGGATTATTCTTGTTTTTCTTTTTTTTTTTCCTTTTTTTCCCTTTTGTAATTAATTAGTTTTGTATTCAGCAAATAGTCAGTTTGGTACCATTATTAGGCTCATCCGTGACCTACCCCCTCCCCTTAGCCTCCACTTGTTGAGTTATATGGGTCATGCATTGTGGAGTTAGCCCACAGTTATGGGTAGGAGAAATGTCTCTGCATATCATGACCCAACATGTGCTCTGACATTCTTTCCACCCCCTCTTCCACAAAATTTCCCTGAGCCATGTTGGGTTCATTTTTGGTCTGCTTCAGTGATGAGGTGTTGGGGGCCTCTGAGGCTCTGGCTCTCTGATTTGGTAGGAGTTGAGAAAACTCTGTGTTTATCTCCTTCCCCCTTGTGCTGGTATCTGGTTCATCAGGAAAACAGCATCCTTGCTTGTTTCTCCAATTTTTCTTAGTTTCAGCCAGGGCCCTTTGGAGGTATGATGGGGTGGCTCTCTCCTTAGGATCTACATCTATCTGAAAAAGAGAAGCAGATTCTCCAACGGAGAGTAAGTTGGCATCAGGACAAATGAGATAACCCTTTCTTTTTTTATAGAGAATTTAATAGGTGTAGGCCCTCTTGTAGCCCATGATTGATGGTAGCTTGATATTGGAGAGTGGGCTTATATTTGGGTATGGTTCTGACTTGTTTCCCAGCTCCAGCTATGGGTCCTGTACCACTGAGGGGATCAGTTAGGCAAATCAAGAGCAGTTGGTTTCCCACCATGGCTGTGTGCCACTATTGCACTTGTGTAAGCATCACAACAGGTTGTTTGCTGCTAAGTAGGTTAGACCATGAGTTGCTTGGACAGATATTGGTCATTTTCCCCCAGTCTCCCATGTAGCACTTTCTGGCACTAGACACGCTGACTGTCTGGGGACTGACTCTCTTTCTACTTCCAGCCATGCCATTTGATTTTACATGTCTATCACATAAGGTGTCTTCAGCAGTAGGGTCTTACCACTAACCTTTGGTGTGTCATCAAGTACTCTGACAGAAATCTGTCTTTCTTTTAGAAAGCCTTGTGGGTCTCTCTGATCAAAAGCTCATTGTGGATGTCAGCCCCATGCTGGTACTGGGAGTTACAGGTCAGTGCCCACTAAGAAAAGGAGGAAAAAGATAACTAATATACAAGAGATAGAGAAAAGAGAGAGAGAGAGAGAGAGAGAGAGAGAGAGAGAGATGGTGAGGGAGAGGGAGGGAGGGAAATGTAGAAGATTAAGGTTGGTCTTCATCATACCCTCTCCAGTGTTTTGTGGTTCAGCTGTTCCCTATAAGGGCCTGGTGAAGGTTCAGCCATTTGGTCTGCCTTTTAGGAAGTACCCAAGATTCCTTACATACCCAGCAACCATCTCATGGACTAGACACTAGGATGGATGGGGACGGAGGGGAGGGCATTGAAGGGGTGGGAAACACAAATCTAGACCCAAACAGCAATGATACCATAAAATTCTACTTCCTAAAAGGCAGACCAAATGACTGAACCTTCACCAGGCCCTTATTCTTGTTTTTTCTAATATGTTAAGTTGGATGGTTAGAATACTGATTTGGGATCTGTCTGTTTTTGTTATGAAGGCATTTCGTGGTATGAATTTTTCCTTACATACTGCCTTCATTGTATCCCATAACTTTTGAAACATGGTGTTATCATTGTCATACAATTCTAGAAAATTTACAATTTCCTTTTTGTTTTCTTCCACTACCCATTAGTTATTTAAAAGTGTGTTGTTCAACCTCCAAAAGCTGAAGGATTTCCTGGTTCAGCTCTTGTTATATTCTAGATTTACAACATTATGATCTATAACATGCAGGAAATTATGTCAATTTTTCTGAATATATGGAGGAAGGCTTTATGGCCTAACATATGACCTATTTAAGGCAAGGTTCCATGGGCTCCTGAGAAAAATGTGTATTCTATAGATTTGGGGTAGAATGTTCTGTAGATATCTGTTAGGCCTAGTATCTATGTTGTTGTTGAACTCTCCTACTTCCTTGTTGACTTTCTGTTTGGATGATCTGCCTATTAATTTTATGGATGTAGTATGCATGCATGTAGATATGCATATGTTTATATATGTTGTAGCCCTGCATATAGGTATGCATGATGTTTTTGGATGTGGTTTGCATGCATGTGGGTATGCATATTCAAGTATGTGTTGTACCTTTGTGCATGTGAAGGTCAGAGGACAAACTTGGGTGCTGTATCCAGGAATACCATTTGATATTTATTTATTTATTTATTTGACAGAAAGAGAGAGAGAGAGAGAGAGAGAGAGAGAGAGAGAGAGAGAGAATGGGTGTATCAGGGCCTCCATCCACTGCAGACAAATTCCAGATGCATGTGCCCCCCTTGTGCATCTGGCTAAAGTGGGTCCTAAGAAATTGAACCTGAATCCTTTGGCTTTGCAGGCAAATGCCCTATTTGCTAAGCTATCCCTCCAGCCCCAGGACTACCATTTATATCTTTTGAGACAGTGTTTCACATTTGCCTGGAGTTCACCAATTCAGCTATACTAGCTGGCCAGTGACTGTCAAGGTCTCCCTGTCTCTGTCTCTACAGCTCTGGAATTATAGATGCATACCATTACACCCAGCATTTCACATGGTCACTGAGGCTCAATTTCAGAACCTCATACTTAAAAGGTAAGCATTTTACAGACTGACTAAACTATCCCACAGCATCGAAATCAGGAGCTTTTCTGCATGTGAATTTGTATGTATGTGAATGAGTATTTCATGCATATAGGAATACATATGTGTGTGGTGTGCATGTATGGAAAGCCAGAGGTTGATGTAAGGTAACTTCACTGATTGATTTTCACCTTATTTTATTGAGATAAGATCTATCACTGAAACCCAGAACTTAGAAATTTTGTTAGCCCGGCTATCCATCTTGCCCCAGGTATCCCTGTACTTTCTAAGTCCTGAAATTACAAGTAGAATGCTATCTCAGCCCAGCATTTCTGCAGGTGCTGGGGATCTAAACACAGGTCCTCACCCCAGTGTGTCAACTGCTTTACTGGCTGAGCCATCTCTCTAGCGCCACACTCAGGCTTTAAAGAATATTAGAAATTCCATGTTCATTCAACATTATTTGCAATAGCCAAGATATGGAAAATGTCAAATATCTTACCATGAACAATTGAGGTGATAACAAAAATATGGTAAACAAAATGAAATAATATTTCACTTTATACAGGAAAGACATCCTATCATTGCTATACCTGTGAACCTGGAAAGCATTATGAACACTGGAACAACCAGTCTCAGACAAATATTGCTGATTCTACTTATCTGAGTTGTCTAAAATAATCAATTTCATAGAAGTACAAAGCAGAATAGTGGTCATAAAAAACTAGAGGAAAGGAGACACATATTGTTCAATTAGTATAAAACTGTAGTTATGCAAAAGAATTTCTAGAGATCTGTTACACACATGTTGTCTGTAGTTAATAATAATGTATTCACTTCATATTTTGTTGAGAGAAGAGCTCATGTCTGCACTTATCTTACTGGTCGGGGTACAATGAAACATTTTTAGGTTATGGATATGTTGATTATATCATTACTGAAGTGATATACCATAGGTATGCACATGTGCCCAAAGCCATCAAACTGAATGCATTAAACATTTGTTTTGTATGTCAAGTGTATCTGAATATTGATGAATAGAAAAAAGGAAATCACTGAGGAAATATTCTGTGCAGGTGAAAGACAACATTTTCAGAAGATCATGCTGCTTCTAATATTTCTGACATAATTTTAGTTTTTGCTAAAAGTTGATCATGTTAATGCTACAGTCAGTAAAATTGATCATGCAAACTCAGAAATAAAACCATTTTCATTTTGATTGTACTCACATCTTGGTTTAAATACTTTATAATATTCAATTACAATTTACAGATTTTGTTATTTTCAACTTCTGAATGCGTTAATATTGACATTTTAGTTATAAATGGATATCTAACAGGTCAATTATAACAGCAATTTATAAACTCTGATCCCCACAGTATAAAGACCTAACATGGAAAGTGTGGTAAAAATTGATTTTGGCACATAATTGGTCATTGTTTTATAGCCTTAGAGTTCCTAGATAGACAAGCTTAAGAATGTTTCATTGGCAATATGCAATTTCATGCTGCCTTGCTCTCCACAGCTTGCTACTTCTGTCATTACTGGAACTCTTGCAGCTTTCCATCTTCATCATGAGTTGATAGGCAACAAACTGACAATAGAAAAGAGAAAACCTTTGGGAGATTTAGCATGGTTTGGCTTCTATTTGTTTCTTAACTCTTTATAAAAATAGTATAATTTTTTTAGACATTTCTTTCTTTTTTATCAATAACTTCTATACTTACAGACTATAAACTGTAATATTTTCCTGTCCTCTCCCAGTTTCCCCTTCACAACTTCACTCTCCATCATATCCCCTCCCTCTCAATGCCAGTCTCTCTTTTATTTTGATGTTATCATCTTTTTCTCCTATTATGAGTATTGCTAGACACTATGAGGTCATGGATATCAAAGCCATTTTCTGACTGGACAGTTACATTGTAAGGAGTGGTACCCTTGCTTTGGCTATTACATTCTTTCCACCACCTCTTCTGCAATAGACCCTGAGCCTTGGAGGATGTGATAGAGATGTTTCAGTGCTGGAAACTCCTCCATCACTTCTTCACTTCTCAGCACGATATGCAATGTTTGGATTTCTGGGCATGGGTTACCTCACTTAGTATAATCCTTTCCAGATCCACCCATTTCCCTTCAAATTTCATTTTTTTTTTACTGCTGAATAGAACTCTATTGCATAAATGTACCACATCTTTATTATCCATTTATCTATTGAGAGTCATCTAAGCTGGTTCCATTTCCTAGCTATTATGAATACAGCAGTAATCAACATGGCTGTGCAAGTTTCTCTAAGGTAGTGAGAAGAGTCATTAGGATATATGTCCAGGAGTGCTATAGCTGAACAATATGGTAAAGCTACTTTTAGCTGTCTCAAGAACCTCTATACTGACTTCCACAATGGCTGGACCAGACTACATTTCCACCAACAGTGTAGAAGGTTTCCCCTTTTACCCAATCCTAGCTAACATTTATTGTCATTTGTTTTCTTAATGATAGCCATTCTGACAGGAGTGAGATGGAATCTCAAGGTAGTTTTAATTTGCATTTCCCTGTTGGTTAATGATGTAGAATAACTTTTTGGATGTTTATATGCTATCTGTTCCTTTGAAAACTCTCTATTTAGTTCCATAGTCCATTTTTTAATTGGGTTCTTTGATTTTTTAATGTTTTTTTTGAGTTCTTTGTATATTTTGGGTATCAATCTTCCATCAGATGTATAACTGCAAAGATTTTCTCCTATTCCATCAGTTGCCTCTTTCCTCTATCCATAGTGTCCTCTGCTGTACAAAAGCTTTATAATTTCATTAAATCCCAGTGGTTGATTAGTGGTTTTATTTCCTGAGCAACTAGGGTTATATTCAGAAATTCTTTGCCTATAGCAATATGTTGAAGAGTTTCCCTTACCATTTCCTCTTGCAATTTCAGAATTTCAGGTCTGATATTAAGATTCCTGATCCATTTGCACTTGATTCTTATGCATGGAAAAAGAGATCTACTTTCATCCTTCTACATATAGATATCTAGTTTTCTCAGCACCACTTGTTGAAGAGTCTATTGTTCTCTCCAATGAATATTTTTGGCATTTTGTCAAAAATCAGATGGCCGTAGCTGCTTGGATTAATATATGGGTCCTCTATTCTGTTCTACTGATCTATGTGTCTTTGTATCAGTACCATGCTGTTTTTGTTACTATAGCTTAAAATTGGGTATGGTGATATCACCAGCCTTATGTTTGTTGCTCAAAATTGTTTCAGCTATTTGAGTTTTTCTTTTTTTGTGATCTAAAATGAATTTTAGGATTTTTTCTATTTCTGTGAAGAGTGCCATTGGAATATTAATGGGGATTACAGTAAATGTGTAGATTGCTTTTGGTAAGATTTACATTTTCACAATATTGATTCTTCCAATCCAAGAATATGGGATGTCTTTCCATTTCCTAGTGTCTTCTACAATTTCTCACTTTTGTGTTTTAAAGTTCTTTTTGTAGAGATCCTTCACTTCCTTGGTGAACTTTATTCCACAGTACTTTATTCATTCATTTATTTATTTAGAGGTGATTGTGAATGAGAAAGATTCCCTGATTTCAACTTCCACATGTTTGTTGTTTGTATATAAGAAAACTACTAATTTCTGTGTTTATTTTGTATTCTGCTACATTGCTAAAAGTGTTTATCAGCTCTAACATTTTGCTGGCAGAGTCTTTAGTGTCCTTTAGTGGAATCATGTAATTGGCAAATAATGATAATTTTAACTCTTGCTTTCCAATTTGTATCACTTTTATGAGTGCATCTTGCCTTATTGCTATAGCTAAAATTTCCAGTAGTATATTAAGTAAAAGTGGGGGCAGTGGACAGCCTTGTCTTGTTCCTGAATTTAGTAGAAAAACGTCAAGTTTTTCCCCATTTAGTATTATGTTGGCTGTAGGTTTGTCATAAATAGCCTTTATTATGTTGAGATACGTTCCTTCTATTCCCACTTTCTGTAGGACTTTTACCATGAAGGGATGTTGGATTTTGTTGTATACCTTTTCTGCATCTATTGATATGGTCATGGGATTTTTGTCAACCAGTCCATTTATATTGTATATTACATTTATTGATTTGCATATGTTGAACCATCCCTGCATCTCTAGGATAAAGCCTACTTGGTTGGAGTGAGTGATCTTTCTGATATATTCTTGTATTCTGTTTGCCAATATTTTGTTCAAAATTTTTGGTTCTATGTTTATGTGGGAGATTGGTCTGTAATTTTCTTTTTTTTTTTTTTTTTTGTTTTTGTTCTGTCTTTGTGTGGTTTTGGTATCAGGGTGATGCTGGCTTTGTAGAAGGAGTTCAGTAGAATTCCTTCCTTTTCTATTTTATGGAAAAGTTTGAGAAGCAGTGGTGTTAGTTCTTCCATGAAGATCTGGTAAAATTCACCATTGAATCCATCTGAGTCAGTACTTTTTTAGTGGGGAGACTTTATAATTGCTTGGATCTCCGTACCAGTTATAAGTCAATTTAACTGGTTTAACTCATCTTGATTTAATTCTGGTAGGTCAAATAAATCAAGGAAATCATCCATTTCTTTCAGATTTTCAAACTTAGTGGAATGTATATTCTTAGAGTATGTCCTCATGATTTTCTGAATTTCTTTGGTATCTGTTGTAATGGTGCCTTTCCATCTCTAATTTTATTAATTTTTGTCTCTTCTTTCTTTGTTCTGGTCAGATTTGCTAAGAGTTTATCAATATTGTTTACCCTTTCAAAGAACCAACTCTTTGTTTCATTGATTCTTTGGATGTTTTAAAAGTTTTTTTTTAATTTTATTAATTTTTACCCTAATTTTTATTATTTATTCTCATGTTGGTTTGAAGTCTATCCTGTCTGATATTAGGATATCAACCCCTGCTTGATTCTTAGGCCCAGTTGCTTGAAATGCCATTTTCCATCTTTCTCCCTAAGGCAGTGTTTATCTTTTATTTAGAGATGATTTTTGTGGTGGCAACAAACAGCAGGATCCTGCCTTTTAATCAAGTCTGTGTCTTTTGGTTGAGGCATTGAGACCAAATTAAGATATTAAGAGTAATTATTGAAAGGCATGCATTTATTCTCTCCATTCTTTGTGTTTTATAGTGCTTCTTGTTTTCCCAGTACTCACTTCTTTTAACTGTTATTTCAGTATGGTTTATTTTTTCCTGTTTCCTCATGTGTGTGCTTTGCTTTCTCTTCATCATGAAGGATTCCTTCAAGTATTTTCTGTATAGCTGGCTTAGTTGTTATAATATCCTTTGGCCTGTTTTGTTATATATAGAATGTCCTTATTTCTCCATGATATTGTGCTTTGGACATGGTGTTCCAATCAGTTAGGCTGTATGCCCTGCCACTGGGGGATGAATGCATTCTGTAGAAGTTCACAGTTCTGATGGTTAAGGGATGGGAGAGTGCAGGAAGCCTGGAGTTGTACTCAAACTACTTAGCTACTTTCACCTGTAGCCCTTTCAATAGCTCCTTAGTTGGTCTCCACTGTCTCCCCTTTCAGATTTCTTGACTTTGCAAGGAGGCTGATGAGATTGGAAAATACTCTTGTTTGGTCTCTTCTGCAGCTTCATCAGTTGAAGGACGCTACATAAATTTGAGTGTTTTATCTAATTACAAATTTCTTTATTACAAAATGTTTTAAAAGTCTGTTATCTTCCAAATACATTTGTGATTTTCTTAATGACTATGAAAAGGTCATATCTTTACAACTTTCAAGTAGAAGGGTAGAGGAAAGAAGGACACAGGGGGACAGATCCAGAGCTTAGGTGATCAGGTGAGGCCACCTGATTAACAGATTGCAGTGACTTATGGGATCCAGGATTTTCTTGCCTAAAAATGTTGCAGACAAGTGTGCTCAAGACAGGGAAGAAAATCTAGAGTTCAAGCCATTTTGTACCAGAAAACAGCTGTACAATTTAGGAATTTTTAAAAACTCAATTAGGTGTGTGTATGGTCAGTATCCAGCTTTAATACCTGCCTGTTCCAGTAAGTACCATGTTTCACCACAAACCCAGCTGCAGCACATTTGCTGTTAGCAGCCACTTTTTTCACATAGTTGTACAAACTGGGAATAAATTTCTAACCCTTTTTCTTTTCCACAGTTAGAGTAATATTGCATGCTTCTTCTTTTGTCTCTGCCCCCAAGCATGGCTTAAGGGATGATAAGAATGTTGCCAGGTAGATCCAATATAGAGACATCCTTGCTATTTTCTGTCTCACTTAACTTCACATTTAAAAGTGTATTAAATATTTGGGAAGAAATTCTTTATCAGCTCCCTTGAAGAAGCACACACTGATCACTAATCCTCTCTAAACATCCACCCACTGGGCTGCAGCATCTCCCTCGGTGGGTTGGACTTACAGTTCCACATGAAGGCACTGCTACAGGAGCAACTGGGCCTGAGGTGCCCAGCTGCCATCAGCCATGCTCGAGCCCACCAGTTCTTTATTTTTTAAATTTACTTTTTATTGACAACTTCCATAATTGTAGACAATAACCCATGGTAATTATTTCCCTCTCCACACATTCCCTTTTGAAACTCCACTCTCCTACATTTTCCTTCCCCCTCTCAATCAGTCTTTCTTTTATTTTGATGTCATCATCTTTTCCTCCTATTATGATGGTCTCTTGTAGGTAATGCCAGGCACTGTGAGGTCATGGATTTCCAGGTCATTTTGTGTGTGAAGGAGCACTTTCTAAGGAGTATTACCCTTCCTTTGGCTTTTACATTCTTTCTGCCATCTCTTCTGCAATGGATCCTGAGCCTTGGAAGGTGTGATAGAGATATTTCAGTGCTGACCATGCCTCTGTTACTTCTTCTTAGTACCATGGTGCCTTCTGAGTCACTCCAAGTTCACTACCATATGAAAAGGGAAGCTTCTCTAACCAAAAGTGAGAGTAGCATTAATATATGGGTATGAACATTAAGAGAAGTGCTTACTGGGAAGTTTGGTGAGCATGGTATGTACATTTAGCCAGACACCAGCAGACGTTACAACCTTAGGGTTCATGACTACTCCTGTTGTAGGTTTTCAGTATCAGGGATATATTCCCTCCCGTGGAGCAGGCCTCCAGTCCAATTAGAGAGTGGTTGGTTTCCCCCATGACAAATCTGCCACTATTGCACCCATTGACTCTTTTGGCTGGGCTGGGCAAATTTAAGGCTTGCAGTGTTCACTGTTGTGTATCTCCACTGGTGATCTCTCTTTCTCCCATTGAACTACATGCAGCATAGCTTTTTTCTAGCTTTCTTTTTGCTGGTTCACATGGAGGAGGTTTTCAGATCAGCTCCAACAGTATCTCTCAGTGACCTTTCAGCCCAAGAATGTGGAGGCTTCAGCAGTAGGGTCCTACCATCTATTCCTGGCTGAAAACCAAGAGTCTTGGCAATGGCCAGTAATGTTTTGGGAACATCAGCAACCTTCCTGGACAAAAATTCACTGGAAGGTATCCCATCTCTGGCACAGAAAATTTTATAGGAATAATATATGGCTTCTGGGTGTTCCATTGTTCAAAAAGTAGGTTTCCATATGACTTTTTTATATCCTTTTAGATTTTTATTAGCCTTCCCTCCACCTTTCCTTTACTCAATCTCTTCCCCTGTCCTCACTTAGGCCTTTTCACCCCCTTTAATCTGTCCTTATACTTACATCTATACAACATCATCCTATTAAGCCCCCTCTCTCTCCCGTTATAGTAACTTTACATCTCCTTTCTATCTTATTGGCTTCTACTACTGAGCTTTATTCCTACTCATATAGAAGTCCAATCATTTGTAGATAGGATCCACATATGAGAAAGGAAATGTGACATTTGGGTTTCTGATCCTAGGTTACCTCACTAAGTACAATCCTTTCCAGATCCATCTATTTTCCTGAAATTTTCATAATTTCATTTTTCTTTACTGCTGTGTAGAAATCCATTACACAAATTTTCCACATCTTCATTATCCACTCATCTGTTGAGGGACATCTAGGCTGGTTCCATTTTCCCAAACTTTAAAAGGCAGAAGTGCTTTGAATTATGTACTCCTAGTTTTGAGAGATAATAGCTGTCTACAAAGATTACTTTATCCAGAAAAGCTATCCCTCCAAATTGATGGAGAAATAAGGATTTAAACAACAAAAAAGGCAAGGGAATAAATGATAAATAGACAACTCTACAGAAAATACTTGAAGGGATTATTCATGCTGAATAGAAAGAAAAGCACACACATAAGGAAACAGGAAAAAATAAATCATACTGAAAAAATACTTAATATAAGAGAGTAAAGGAAAGCCAAAAGAACTACAAACTAAGTAGAATGGCAAGAATAAATGCACACCTTTCAAAAATAACTCTTAATATTAATGGTCTCAATGCCCAATCCAAAAGACACAGGCTTGCAGACTAGGTTACAAAACAGAATCTTTCTATCTATTGCCTCCAAGAAACTCATCTTTTCATAAAAGACAAACACTGCCTTAGAGTGAAAGGTTGGAAAATTGTATTTTAAGCAAAAGTGCCTAGGAAAGAAGCAGGTGTCACCATCCTAATATGTGTCAAGATATACTTCAAACCAACATTAGTTAGGAAAGATAAAAAAGATCACTTTATATTGATGAAAGGAACACTCAAACAGGAGAACACTGCAAATCTAAAAATATATTAGCCTAACATGGGGGCAACAAATTTCATCAAACACTTATTAGATTTAATATCACATATAATACCAGATGCAATTGTAGTGGGTCACTTCAGTACACACTCAACAACTGACAGGTTATCCTGGCAAAAAAAATAAAAAGAGAAACATCTTCATTGAATGAGGCAATTTAACCAATGGACCTAACAGATATCTACAGAATGTGTCATCCAAATTCTACAGAACAAATATTATTTATTTATTTATTTATTTATTTATTTATTTATGAGTGACAGACAGAGAGAGGAAGAGGCAGATAGAGACAGATAGAGAATGGGCACTCCAAGGCCTCAAGCCACTGCAAATGAACTCCACATGTGTGTGCCCACTTGTGCATCTAGCTACCATACCTATATCATGGAAAGTACTTCCTATATTTTCTTCCACTCATAGACAAGTTTCTGGTCTTATATTGAGGTCTTTGATCCATTTGGACTTGAGTATAGTGCATGGCAAAATGTGTGGATCAAGTTTCAATTTCGTGCATATGGTTGTTATCTAGTCTGTCCAGCACCATTTGTTGAAGATGCTGTCTTTTTTCCAGCCTATATTGTTAGGGTCTTTGTCAAATATCAAGTAGGTATAGTTGGGGGCTGGAGAGATGGCTTAGCAGTGAAGTGTTGCCTGTGAAGAATAGGAACCCTGTTTGAGGCTCAGTTCCCCAGGATCCACATTAGCCAGATGAATAAGGGAGCACACACATCTGGAGTTCGTTTGCAGTGGCTGGAGGGCCTGGCGTGCCCATTCTTTCTCTATCTATCTGCCTTTCTCTCTCTGTCTGTCATTAAAGTATATTAGCAAAAATAAACAATTTTTTTAAAAAAGTAGCTATAATTGCTTGTCACAAAGTCCGGGTCCTCAAGTCTATTCCATTGGTCTATACCCATGTTTTTATGCCAGTACCATGCTGTTTTTATTACTATAACTTTGTAATATAGCTTTAGATCAGGTATGGTGATGCCTCCAGAGGTATTTCTTTTGCTGAGGATATGTTTGGATATGAGAGGCTTTCTGCCTTTCCATATGAAATTTGAGATCATTTTTTTCCATCTCTGTGAAGAACAGTGTAGGCATTTTAATTGGAATTGCATTAAATATCTATATTGCCTTTGGTAGGATTTCCATCTTCACAATGTTAATTCTGCTTATCCAGGAGCATGGGAGGTCTTTCCAGTTTCTCAAGTCCTCCTCAATTTCTTTTCTGAGTGTTTTTATGTCTTCCTGTGTAGAACTTTCACTTTCTTGGTTAACATTATTCCAAGGTATTATTTTTGTTGCTATTGAAAATGGTAGCCGGGCATGGTGGCGCATGCCTTTAATCTCAGCACTTGGGATATAGAGGTAGGAGGATTGCCGTGAGTTCGAGGCCACACTGAGACCCCATAGTGAATTCCAGGTCAGCCTGGGCTAGAGTGAGACCCTACCTCGAAAAACCAAAAAAAAAAAAAAAAAAAAAAAAAAAAGAAAAGAAAAAAGAAAAAAATGGGACCATGTCCCTTATTTCTTTCTCTGTATCTTTTTCATTTGCATATAGAAAGGCTACTGATTTTTGTGCATTGATTTTGTATCCTGCTACTTTGCTATAGGAGTTAATCACCTTCAGGAGTTTTGGGATGGAGTCTCTCAGGTCTCTTACATATACAATCATGTCATCAGCGAATAGAGCTAACTTAATTTCTTCCTTTCCAAATTGTATCCATTTTATTTCCTTCTCCTGTCTTATTGCTTGAGCTTGGACTTCCAGTACTATATTGAACGGGAGAAGTGAGAGTGGACAACCGTGTCTTGTTCCTGATCTCAATGGGAATTCCTCCAGTCTCTCTCCATTAAGTATCATTTGAGCCTTAGGAGCTTTGTATATTGCCTTTATTATGTTAAGATATGAACCAACCATGCCAATTCTCTCCAATGTTTTGATACTGAAGAGATGTTTCATCTTGTCAAAGGCCTTTTCTGCATCTATCAAAATGATCATGTGTTTTTGTGTTTAACCTTGTTTGTGTGGTGTATTACATTTACAGATTACTGTATGTTCAACAATCCCTGTGTTCCTGGGATGAATCCCACTTGGCCAATGTAGATAATACTTTTGATGTATTGTTGCATTCAGTTTGCAAAGATTTTGTTAAGGATCTTTGCATCTAAGTTCATCAGGGAAATAGGTCAGTAGTTTTCTTTTCTTGTGGCATCTCTGCTTGGTTTTGGAATTAAGGTGATACTAGCTTCATAAAAGGAGTTGGGTAGCTTTCCTTGTTCACCAATTGTGTGGCACAGTTTGAGGAAGATTGGTTTGAGTTCTTCCATGAAGGTCTGATACAATTCATCTGAGAAGCCATCTGGTCCTGGACTCTTCTTTTTGGGGAGGATTTTTATTACCTTTTCAATCTCCATGAGTGTGGTGGGTTTGTTGAAGAGATTAATCTGCTCTGAGTTTAGCTTTGATAGATGGTATGTGTCCAGGAATTTATCCATCTCCTCCACATTATCCCGTTTTGTGGAGTAGAGGTTTTTGAAATAAGTCCTGATGATTCTCCCAATTTCACTTATGTCTGTTGTCATCTCTCCTTTTTAATTTTGAATTTTGTTAGCTTGAAGCATCTCCTTTTTTTTTTTTGCTTGATCAAATTGGCCATGGGTTTATCAATCTTGTTTATTTTTTCAAAGCACCAGCTCTTTGTTTTGTCAATTGTCTTAATTGTTTCCTTCGTTTCCAGTTCATTGATTTCTGCTCTGATTTTAATTATTTCTTTCCTTCTGGAGCTCTTTGGGTTGGATTTTTCTTGTTTTTCCAGTGCCTTTAGGTGGATGGTTAGGTTATTGATTTGGGACCTTTCTGTCATTTTTATGAAGACATTGAGCGCTATGAATTTTCCCCGGAGGACCGCCTTGATTGCATCCCATAAGTTTTGGTATGATGTGTTCTCATTGTCATTCAATTCTAGAAATTTTGCAATTTCATTTTTTATTTCACCCACTATCCATTTATTGTTTAAAAGTGTGCTGTTCAGTTTCCATGTGCCATTGGTGTTCTTGGTGGGTCTTTTGTTGTTAATTTCTAGCAATACAGCATTGTGATCTGATATCATGCAGGGAATTATGTCAATCTTCGTAAATATGTGGAGGCAGTCTTTGTGACCCAGTATATGGTCTATTTTAGAGAATGTTCCACAGGCTGCTGAGAAGAATGTGTAGTCTGTGGATTTGGGATGGAAAGTTCTGTAGATGTCCGTTAGGTCTAAGTGATCTCTGTTTTTTGTTGAGCTCTCTTAATTCCCTGTTGAGTTTCTGTTTGGATGAACTGTCTATTCCTGATAATGGTGTATTGAAGTCACCAACTATGGTGATGTTGGTGCTTTTTGTGTTTTATTGTCAAGTAGGTTTTGGTTTTATAAACTGTAGTGCCCCTGTGTTTCATGCATACAGATTTATGATCGTAATATCCTCTTGATGGATCGTTCCCTTGATAAGTAGGAAGTGGCCTTCTTTGTCTTTTTTGATTATTTTTGAAGTCTATTTTATCTGATATTAATATGGCTATGCCTTCTTCTTACTTATTCCCATTTTCTTGAAATATTGTTTTCCACCATTTCACCCTGAGGAGGTGTCTGTCTTTAGTGCTGAGGTGGGTTTCTTGAAGACAACAGATTGAGAGATCCAGTTTTTTGATCCATCCTGTTAGATGTGTCTCTTGATTGGTGAATTAAGGCCCTTAATATTTAAGGTAATGTATGTGAGATTTGATTTGATCCCTGCCATATTGTGATTGTGTATGTGGCTTGGTGTTTTCATGGACTTTGAAGTTTTTTGTGCCTACTCTGAGTTTGGTTGTTGTGATCTGCTTCTTGTAGGCATTTGATATTTATTATTTGTTTCTTCTCTGCAGAGAATTTCCTGAAATGCTCTCTATAGGTTTGGTTTTGTGTTCATGTAATTGTAAAGCCGTGTTTTGTCATGGAAAGATTTTCTTTCGCCATCTATTATGAGGGATACTTTTGCTGGGTAGAGTAGTTTGGGTTGGAAGCCATAGGTTCTCAGACTTTGCAGTGCTTCATTCCAGGCCCTTCTAGCTTTCATGGTTTCCACTTGGAAGTCTGGAGTAATTCTGATAGGGTTACTTTTAAAAGTGGTGTGCTGTTTTTTCCCTAGCTGCTTTTAGGATTTTCTCTTTGGTGTCAGTGTTTAGAGTCTTAATGACAATATGTCTTGGAGAGTTTCCACTTTGGTCCAGTCTGTTTGGAATTCTGTTGTCTTCTTGTATCCTGATGGGCCTTTCTTTTAAGAGACCAGGGAAATTTTCTTCAATTATTTTGTTAAGTATGGTCTCCATGCCTTTGGTCTGAAATTTTTCTCCTTCTGGTGTTCCAATGATCCTTGTATTAGGACATTTAAGTGTATCCCACAATTCCCTTATGTTCTGTTCACAGAAACTTTTGAACTTACTGAAATTTTTGAACTCTCAAACTATTTCTTCCATCTTGTCTTCCAGATCAGGGTTTCTATCCTCCACATGGCTGACTCTATTCTTGAGAGCTTCTAGAGAGTTTTGGACTAGTTCAATTAGGTTTGCATTTTCTACTACTTTTCTAAGTATAATTTCCATCCCTCTGCAAGCTCCCTTTTTACATCATTTTCTGATTTTCTTGATGCTTCTTGGAATTCATCCTTGCATTTCTTTATGTCTTCATTTAGCATTGCCTGCTGATTTTTGAGGTCTTCTTTTCTTTTTTTTTTTCGCTCTCCCTCATGTCTCTTAACTGTCTTTGAACTCCTTCCATTTTCTTATCTATTAGGTCTAGTCTATTGGTAGCAGCATCCACACTATTATTGGTCCTTTGTTGCTTTCCTGCAAGTTCTACCAGTAGCTTAGTCAGGGTTCCATTGCTCATAGGTTCATTTTGGTGTTCTGATCCTAATGACTCCTCTATGTTTCGATTAGAGATGTTCATTGTAGGACTGGGTGATCTAACTGGATTTTCTTGCATTTGATTTTTCATGTTATGACTTTTGCACTGTGATCTGCCCATGACAGTGTATGGGCATGTAGGTGGGTTGATCAGCCTGGGCTCAATCACAATGGGAATCTTAAGCAGCCTGAGGCAGTTTCCAAGCAGCCTGGGCTTTGGCTATCAGTTGCCAAAGCCACCTGAGCTCCTGCCTGGCTGGGGCGCTAAAGTTGCCTGAGCTCTCATGCGGTAATGTGCCAAAGCTGCCTGCATTCACGCTAGGAGGGACACTGAAGCAGCCCAAACTCTGGCATGGCAAAACACTGGGACCCAGAAGCAGTCTGTCCTTCCCCGCAACTGGACAATGGTGGTCCCCCAGCGCGGCAGATGGCACCTAACTTGCACCAGTGACAGACAGAGTCGGGGCTCACTTGGGAAGTTGCAATTGGACTGGGCTCGCTTGTGAATGTGCTGTGGCTGGAGCAGTAAGTGAGCGAGTGGGCAGAGCTGTCTAAGCTTCCACATGCAGGGATGATCAGCGGTGGCACTTTGCCGGGGAAATTGCTCAAAGGAGCCTGAGCTCTAATGGGCTAGCAGGCGTAGCCTGGCCACGGTCACTCATGGGCAGGGATAGTATGGCGATCACCCCTGTGCATTGAGGCAAGTGGAAGTGTGTTGCCCTGGGACCCTTTTCCTACAGTAACTGCGGGAGTTTCCTGAAGCTGGGACTGTGGGAACAGCAGCTGCTTGGGGGGAGGGGTGGGCTACCCACCTGTGGGGGAATCAGTGATTCCCTGTTTTTTCCCCTCTGTGCCCTCCCACTGGCAATCTATTCAAGATTTCTCTCTCCTAAAAGACCCAGTGAACCCTTAATGTCTTGCCTTTCTTTCCTGCGGATGTGCGGCACAGTTAAGCAGGTTGCCATCTTGGCCGGAAGTACCCCAGGTTCAATTTCCTAGTAATCACATAAGCCAGATGTATATTGTGCTTCATGTGTTTGGAGTTTGTTTGCAGTGGCTAGAGGCCCTGGTGTGCTCTGTTAATTCTCTCTCTCTCTCTCTCTCTCTCTCTCTCTCTCTTTGAAATAAAAAAATCATAGAATCAAATGATAATGTGATCACAACATACCAATACCTTTGTAACACAATGAAGGCACTCCTAAGAGGGAAATTTATACCTATAAATGCCTATATTAAGAAATTAGACAGATCACAGGTAAACAGCTTAATGCTTCACCTCAAGGTCTTGAAAAAAGAAGAATAAGGCAAACCAATAATCAGTAAATGGAAAGAAATAACAAAGATTAGAGAAGAAATTCATGAAATAGAAACCAAAAAAATAAAAGTACAAAGAATCCATGAAACAAGGAGTTAGTTCTTTGAAATATATAAGATTGATAAACCCTTAGAAAATCTAACTAAAAGATAAAGAGAAGAGGCAGAAATCAATAAAATTAGAGATGAAAAAGGCACCATTAGAACATATACCTATGAAATTTAGAAAACCATAAGGATACAATAGCTAGGAAATGGAACCAGCCTAGATGTCCCTCAAGTGATGAATTGATAATAGAAATGTGTTACATTTGTACAATGGAGTTCTGTTCAGAAGTAAAGGAAAATGAAGTTATGAAATTTGCAGGAAAATGAATGAATTTGGAAAGGATTATACTTAGTTATGTAACCCAGGCCCTGAAAGCCAAATGCTGCATGTTCCTTCATATGAGGTTCCTATATCATATGGCCAGTATAGTACAAAGGGTGTTATAAGGGATGGAGGAGAGAGGAGGACTTAAGGCTATGGTATTGTATATTTGTAAGTAGATTAACAGATTACTGGGAGAGGAATGGCCTAAGTGAAGTCAGGGGAAGATATTAAGTAAAGGAAGAATGGGGGCTGGATTAATCAAAATCTAAAGAGGTCATGAATAAGCTGTATGGAGAGCTACATTTTTGGACATTATCATACCAAAATCATAGGTTGCTACTAGAAAAATTTCAGTGCCAAGATAGTTTAACCCATGAGGTATTGGTGAGGGAGGTCCCTGATGCCACCAACACATTACAGACCATTGCCAAGGCTCTTGGTTTCCCACTAAGAATAGATGCTAAGACCCTATTGCTGAAGACTTCACATGATTGGGCCACAAAGTATCTGAGAAATCTTGTTGGAGCTGAGCTGAAACCTCCTCCATGTAGACCAGCTTACAGAAAGCTGGAACAAGCTATGCTGCATGCAGCTCCATGTGAGAGAAATAAGTCATTAGTGGAGATAACAACAGTGGACATTGCAAGCCTTAAGTTTGGACAGCCATGCCAAATGAGCCAGTGAGTGCAATAATATCATGTCTGTTGTGGGGTGAACCAACAGCTTTCTAATTGGACTTGGAACCCACTCCACCGGAGGGAATTCATGCGTGGTACTGAAAACCGAAGACAGGGTTGGTCATGAGCCCTAGGGTTGTAATGCCTGCTGGTGTCCAGCTAGATGCCTATATTATGTTCACCAAACTTACCAGTAACACTTTTTTTTTCTTCCTAATATGCTTTTCTTTAAAAAAAAAATTACTAATTAGTTTTGTACTCAGTGAATACAGTCAAGTTGGTGCCATTGTTAGCCTCCTCCCTGTCCTGCCCCCTCACCCTGGCACCTCTTTGTCGAGGTATATGGGTCATGCATTGTGGAGTTAGCCCTCAGTTATGGGTAGGAGGAAATGTCTCTGTGTATCATGACCCAACACGTGGCTCTGACATTCTTTCTGCCCCCTCTTCCTCAAAATTTCCCTGAGCCATGTTAGGTTCATTTTAGATCTGCTTCACTGATGAGTTCTTGGGAGCCTCTGTGTCTCTGGATATCTGATTTGGTAGGAGTTGATTGTTCCCTGTGTTGATCTCCTTCACCCTTGTGTTGGTATCAGGTTCACCAAGAAAACAGCACCCTTACTTGTTTTGCCAATTATTCTTAGTTTCAGCTGGGGACCATTTGAGGTATGATGGGGTGGTTCTGTCCTTAGGATCTGCATCTATCTGAAAAATAGAAGCAGACTATCCAACGGAGAGTAAAGTTAGAACCAGATAAATGGGATAGCCATTATTTTTTTAGAGAGAATTTAATAGGTCCTCTTGCAGCCCACGATTGGTGGTAGCTTGATAATGGAGAGTGGGCTTTTTTTTGGATATGGTTCTGACTTTTTTCCCAGTGCCAGCTATGGCTCCTGTTCCACTGAGCAGATCAGTAAGCCAAATCAAGAGCAGTTGGTTCCCACCATGGTTGTACGCCCCTATTGCACTTGTGTGAGCATCACAACAGATCATTTGCTATTAAGTAGGTTAGACCATGAGTTGCTTGGTCATTTTCCCCAAGACACCCATGTAACACCTTCTGGCACTAGACACACTGACTATCTGGGGACTGACTCTCTTCCAGCTTCCAGCCATGTCCTTCATCTTCTAAACATTTCTTTTAATGTTCATACCCATAGATTAGTGCTATTCTCAATTTTGGTTAGGGAAGCATTTCTTTTCAGATGATGGTGACCTCTGGAATGTCTCAAAAAGCACCATGGTGCTGAGAAGAAATGATAGAGGAATTTTCAGTACTGAAACATATCTGTCACACCTTCCAAACCTCAAGGTCTATTGTGGAAGAGGTGGTGGAAAGAAGGTAAGAACCAAAGGAAGGGTAGGACTGACTACCATGCACGTTTTTAGACAAAAAATGTTCTGGACATCCATGACCTCACAGTCCCTGGCACTATCTACACAAAACCCTTACAATAGGAGGAAAAGATGATTACATCAAAATAAAAGAGACTAATTGATGGGGGGCGTAGATGGAGAATGGAATTGTGAATGGAAAAGGGGGAGGGATTTATCATGGTTTATATCTATAATTATGGAAGTTATCAATAAAATTAAAAAACAAACAGCATAGGCAACATGAAGGGAAGGGAAAGGCAATAAATGCCAATGTTCTCTTGGGCTTTGTTGTACCCTGTGCCCCCAGTGTTTTCTTTTGGGAGAGTTTATTTCAGTTTATGGTTTGAGGTTATAGTTCACCAATCAATGTGTGGAAGGCATGGCAGCAGGAGATTAAAATAGAGCTTATCACATTCATCCCACAATGAAGAAATCAGAGAGTTATGAATGCCAGTGCTCAGCCAGCTTTCTTTTTCATACTGTCCAGGGCCACAGTACATGAAGTTAAGGTGGGTATTTCTATTTCAGTTAACCAAATCTAGATACTGTTTCACAGACGGTTCTAGGTCTTGTCAAATTAAAGATCAATATAGCCATCATATAGACCCCACTTCCTAACTTTACCACCTTGAAATAATATCATCAAATTATGCATCATTCAAGTGGTTAATCCCTTGTAGATCAGATTTCTCAGTATAAGTCACATCCCAAGTGCTTATCATCTGGAAACCAAGCCCCTTATGCATGAGTCTGTGAGTAACATTTCATAATCAAACTACAAACCACTCCTATAGTTACAGGAAAATAATTTCTTGTTTTCATTTTTTATTTTATGTCACATTAAAACATAGAGGACACTTAGAAATAAACTTTTGATTGCATCTGATACTTAAATACACATTCAGAAATACTGATTTGAAGAAAGCACTCACGCAGTCTATGTCCCAGAACTTGGTTAGTTTGGGTTTGCAAGTTCATGTTTATGTGTATTAGAAAATCAAATTCTGAACGTGAACATTGTTGTACATACATTCATACTGGGCTGTTGTGCATTAAAATTAAAAGCATTTCCTGGGCTGGAGAGATGGCTTAGTGGTTAAGTGTTTGCCTGTGAAGCCTAAGGACCCCAGTTCGAGGCTGGTTTCCCTAGGACCCACATTAGCCAGATGCACAAGGGGGAGCACACCTCTGGAGTTCGTCTGCAGTGGCTGGAGGACCTGGCATGCCCATTCTCTCTCTCTCTCTCTCTCTCTCTCTGTCTCTCTCTCTCTGCCTTTTTCTCTCTATGTCACTCTCAAATAAATAAATAAATATTTTTTTGATAAAAGCATTTCCTGTAGAATTAAAAGGTTTGGAGACTACTGGGTTCAGTTCAAGCATAAAACACTACAATGAACTCATGACTTACTATATTTAAACAAGATAAGTGATGTAAGTGGTTGACTTATTAATTGATTTACGTCTAACTCAGAATTGGAGACCATAATCATGTTTTATGTAGTTGTATTTTTATCTTCTGAATTGTGTCCTGACCACAAAGGAAATAATTCCCTTGATGAAGTCTGAAGATTAGAGAAAAATTATAAATATACTACTGTCAATATTTTCCCAGTGATATACCATGATTTTCAAGAAAGTTGGCTGAATTTATTAGTCCAAGAGTACAACAACAACAAATAGTGATATATCTTGATATAGCATCTATTTTGTGGGTACATTATGTGTGTGTGTGTGTAATTTAATTTTACCATCAATGTAATGTGACATTGCATTTAGAAATTTTGTGGAATTAAAAAGTCATATAGTAGATGTATCAGTTTTCTTGAAAAATAAAACCAATGGAATATATGAATACATTAGTAAGTGAGTGGATTAATCAATTGAGAAATTAGTAAAATAACTATTTGTGAAACAGAATTGATATTTGAAGGAAATGAAGTACTTTCAAATGTTAGTAGTATAATTCAATTAAATCAACAAATATGTATATTTTACACAATGCTTGAGTGTGCCCCTGGAATATATCTTAGGGATAAGGGAAACAACTGTGATATGTTTGCTGTCCTCTACAGTTTTCAAGTGGGAGAGAAGGATTTGTGAACAAGTAATTTAGAAAGCTGCTATTTTTCTAAATAATGATAGAAATTCATAAAAACAATATTTGTAATTAAGCTCAAACAGCCATTCAGGGCAAAGACCCCTTTGTGTCCAAATCTGCATGCTAAGTGTGTTTACACAACAGTGATCTCTACCCTAGAGCTGCACATTGCAGCACACAAATAGCAAATGGGACTTGGTCCAGTGTTTTGTAAGGTCAATTATGATGATGCCACCAGAGTAAATTAGTGGCCCAGGATTATTTCTTTAACTGGAAAAATATGCAGATGTCAATTTTTCCCATAAATGCCATCTATGAAACTGCTGGTCACCTTTCCTCACATTCAGAATTATATATATATATATATATATATATATATTATATATAAAATAAGAATTTGTAACTAGAAGTTTTCTTTTCTATATTTTCTCATGTATATCTGAATATTATTTATCTTTGGAGTGGGTAGGAGAGTATTTGAAATGTTACATGATAAGTTGGGATGTGTCATGTACAACATACATCTTAAGAGCTCAAATACTTGTTTAAAACCTCCTAACATGTGTCTAGCAATATATGTGCTAACAGAATGAAATGTGAAAGATTGGAAAATCAGATTTCAGAAATTAGAACCATCACAAAAAGCATTCATATAGAAATCAGAAGAATTTTTACCAGTCATCAAAATTGATAATAATACTGATAAAGAGGACTGAAAAATTTGAGGAATTAATATTAAAAGTTCCTCAAATATGGTTTATACTACTTGGTATAAGACAGAGACAAGACTAGAGTGCTATTGAAAAGACTCACCCTTGAGATCCTATGATGTCAATAGTTAAGCTAAGATTACTTTTAGTTATTGAACCAACTCTGCCCTTCACTGATTCCATAATGTTCATTAGGAAATCAATTATATACTATTTAGAGGAAGTAGAAAATGAAGAAGTAGGAGGAAGAGGGGAATGAGGAAATGGCTCAGTGGATAAAACACTTGTACAAGCATGAGGAATGAAGTTAACATACCCAGAACCCATGTAAATACCAGGTGGGGTGGCAGCCTCCTATACTCCAAGCACTCAGGAGGCATACACTGGAGATTCATGAGCGAGAGGCCCTGCCTAAGTGAAAGAAAATAGAAAACAACTGACAAAGACACCAATTGTCAACCTCTGGCCTCCACATATATTCACAGATACTTACACCCACATACATAGCAATGCACACCCACCCACCATACACATCACATATAGATATGACATTTTCAAGTTTGACTAAATTTCAGACAGAATGCTTGACAATAGGATATGTAATAGTAGACTCTGTTCTCAAGAGAAAGTGATATAGGCTACCGATACTCAATAATATCTACAATTTGGATATCATTATTATTTTATGTTAACATAATATATATGTGTGTACAGACTACTTGCAAGTGAAGCCAAACAGTATTCATATCTCATTGAGTGAATTCATTGCATGGACTTTTGTATACTCCACATAGTTTCACAGGTATGTGCCCAGCAGACTATAAGTGAATGAGATGCATACACTCTTCACTGAAATTTTGCCTTTCAAAACAGCAAACCAATTAGGGAGTTTTGTTTCAAGTTAAAAGAATGTGCCTCTTTTTGTACTGCATTTATTTTTACATTATGTATATTTAAATCTTATTTATTCTGCTAAAAGCAGAAAAAGAGAAATGACTCACTATATACAAAGGTAATCCCATACGAATTACCTCAGGTTTCCCAGTGAAAAACCTGAAAGACAGAAGGACCTGCAATGGGACACTTCAAAGTCTAAGAAACTATGGCTTCCCACTGAAATGTCTGTACTCGGCAAAGTATCCCTCATAATAGATGGTGAAAGGAAAATGTTTCATGAAAAAAGTCAACTCTATGATTATATGAACACAAAGCCAAACCTACAGAGAATAATTTAGGGAACACTGCAAAGACGAGCCAAACAGCAAATCTCAAGAGCCTACAAGAAGATCACAATAACCAAAAGTAGACCAAGCTCAAAAAAGGACAAAACATACCAAAACACCAAATCCCCAAAGCACCCAAACATGGCAGGGATTAAATAAAACCTCACACTTATAAACATAAATACTAATGGTCTAAATTTACCCATCATAAGGCAAACTTAACAGGGTGGCTCAGAAAATGGACCCTTCTATCTTTTGTCTTCAGGAAACTGACCTGACCACTAAAGACAAACACCTTCTTATGGTGAAAGGGTGGAAAATGATATTTCAAGCAAACAGAAATAAGATATAAGCAGATATTACTACATTGATATCTTACAAAATATACTTCAAACCAAAATTAATAAAATGGAGCAAAGAAGGCCGCTTCTTCCTCATCAAGGGAATGATCCAACATGAGGACATCACAATCATAAATCCACATTCACCAAACACAGGTGCACCACAGTTAATAAATCAAGACCTACTTGACAACAAAATAGAAATAAATATCAACACCATCAGAGTTGGAAATTTCAATACTCTACTATCATCAATAGACAAATCGCCCAAGCAGAAAATCAAAAGGGAAATAACAGAGCTCAAAACAACATAGATCAACTCAAACTAAGGGACATCTACAGAACTTTCCACTCTAATTCTACCAAATACACATTCTTCTCAGCTGCCTATGGAACCTTCTCCACAATAAACCATATATTAAGCCATAAACCATACCTCCATAAATTCAGGAAAATTGAAGTAACTCCCTGCATCATGTCAGATCTTAATACTTTAAAGCTAGAAATTAAAAAGACACACATCAGGAATTCCACCAGCTCCTGAAGACCGAACAACACACTTTTAAACAATGAATAGGTTATGAAAGTAATCAAAAAAGAAATTGTAAAATTCCTAGAATTGAATGATTATAACAACACAACTTACCAGAACTTATGGGATGCAATGAAGGCAGTCTTAAGGGGAAAAATCACAGCACTGAATACCTTAATAACAAAGGCAGAGAGATCCCAAATTAACAACCTAACTGTACACCTAAAGACATTGGAAAAATGAAAAAAATCCCACCCTAAAATCTCCAGGCAGAAATAAATAATCAAGATCAGAGCCCATATTAATAATTGGAAACTAAGAAAAATGATTTTAAAATGGATTATATAAAGACCTGGTTTGATTAAAAAAAATAAATAAGTAAGATTGAAAAGCCCCTGGCCAATTTAGTCAAGCAAAAAAAAAAAATATATATATATATATATAGAGAGGCATCAAATTAACAAAATAATAAATAAAAAAGGAGAAGTCACAATAGAAATCAATGAAGTTAGGAGAATCACCAGGACATACTTCCCAAACCTCTACTTCATAAATTTTGATAATCTGGAAGAAATGGATGAATTCCTACCATCATGTGACCTACCAAGCTAAACTCAGAGCAGAGCCCCATCCATAAAGATTGACATGTAAATCAAAAAAGTCCTCCAAAAGAAAATCCCAGCTCCAGATCAGCTGGATTCTATCAAATTTTCATTGAATAATTGCAACCAATTTTTCTCACATTGTTTCACATAAACATAGAACAGAAAGACCTCCCTGACTCCTTCAATGATGCAAGAATCACTCTTATCACCAAAACCAAACAGAGCCAGGCATGGTGATGCACGCCTTTAATCCCAGCACTCAGAAGGCAGAGGTAGAAGGGTCACTGTGAGTTTGAGGCCATCCTGAAACTACATAGTGAATTCCAGGTCAGCCTGGACTAGAATGAGACCCTAACTTGGAAAACCAAAAACAAACAAACAAAAAAAGACAGAAATTCAACAAGTAAAGAAAACCACAGGCATATATCCTCAATGAATTTAGATGCAAAGATGCTGAAGAGAATCCTACAAACTGAATTCAACAACGTATCAGAAGCATTATCCATCTTGGTCAGGTAGGCTTCATCCCAGGGATACAGAAATGGTTCAACATATGGAAACTGGTCAATGTAATACACCCCATAAATAAACTTAATCATCAAAACCACAGGATTATCTCAATTAATGCAGAGATGATCTTTGACAAAATACAACACCATCTCATGATCAAAAGGCTAGAGAGAATAGGCATGGATGGTCTATACCTCAACATAAGGCTATATATAAAGTACCTAAAACCAAAATAATACTTAATGCGGAAAGACACAAGGAGTTCCAACTAAGATCAGGAACATGACAGGAGTGCCTACTCTCACCACTGCTCTTCAACATAATACTAGAAGTCCTATTTTAAGCAGTAAGGCAGGAGAAAGAAATAAAAGGAATACAAATTAGGAAGAAGTCAAGTTAGCTCTATTTGCAGATGACAGGATCCTATATATAAGTGACTGAAAAGTCTCCATCTCAAACCTACTAAAGGTGATTAATTCCTTCAGTAAAGTGGCAGGATAAAAAACAGCACAGAAAATTCAGTAGTATTTATATATGCATAGGACAAATACACAGAGAACTCAGTAAGGTTGTCACAATTTCTTTTTTTTTTTTTTTTGCCATTTTGTAAGAACTACACGGATTTTTTTTTTTATTTTTTTATCATTTTTTCTTTATTAGTCAGTTTTGTATCCAGCAAATACAGTCAGTTTTGTACCATTATTAGGCTCATCCGTTACCTACCCCCTCCCCTTGGCCCCTCCTTGTTGAGGTGTACGGGTCATGCATTGTGGAGTTAGCCCACAGCTATGGGTAAGCTAAATGTCTCTGCATACCATGACCCAACATGTGTCTCTGACATTCTTTCCGCCCCCTCTTCCGCAAAATTTCCCTGAGCCATGTTGGGTTCATTTTTGGTCTGCTTCAGTGATGAGGTGTTGGGGGCCTCTGAGGCTCTGGCTCTCTGATTTGGTAGCAGTTGATTTTTCTCTGTGCTGATCTCCTTCTCCCTTGTGCTGGTATCCGGTTCATCAGGAAAACAGCCCCCTTGCTTGTTTCTCCAATTTTTCTTAGTGTCAGCCAGGGCCCTTTTGAGGTATGATGGGGTGGCTCTCTCCTTAGGATCTAGATCTATCTGAAAAAGAGAAGCAGACTCTCCAACGGAGAGTAAGTTAGCACCAGGACAAATGAGATAACCCTTACTTTTTTTTTATAGAAAATTTAATAGGTGTAGGCCCTCTTGTAGGCCACAATTGATGGTAGCTTGATATTGGAGAGTGGGCTTATGTTTCGATATGGTTCTGACTTCTTTCCCAGCTCCAGCTATGGGTCCCATACCAGTGAGGGGATCAGTAAGCCAAATTGAGAGGAGTTGGTTCCCCACCATGGCTGTGTGCCACTATTGCACTTCTGTGGGCATCACACCAAGTTATTTGCTGCTACGTAGGTTAGACCATGCATTGCTTTGAGAGATATTGTTCATTTTCCCCCAATCACCCATGTAGTGCCTTCTGGCAGTAGACGCACTGACTGTCTGGGGACTGACTCTCTTCCAACTTCCAGCCATGCCATTCTAATTTGCATGTCCATCACATAAGGTGTCTTCAGCAGTAGGGTCGTACCTCTAGCCTTTGGTGGGTCATCAAGTACTCTGACAGAAATCTGTCTGTCTTTTAGGAAACCTTGTAGGTCTCTCTGATCAAAAGCTCATTGTGGATGATAGCCCCATGCTGGATCTGGGAGTTACAGGTCAGTACCCACTAAGAAAATAAGAAAAAAAGGTAACTAATATACGAGAGTTAGAGATAAGAGAGAGAGAGAGAGAGGGAGAGAGGAAGTGAGGGAGGGAAGATGTAGAAGATTAAGGTTAGTCTTGATCATACCTTCTCCAGTGTCTTGTGGTTCAGGTGTTCCCTGTAAGGGCCTGGTGAAGGATCAGCCATTTGGTCTGTCTTTTAGTAAGTAGAAGATTATGGTACCATTGCTGTTTGGCTCTAGATTTGTGTTTCCCACCCCTTTGATGCCCTCCCCTCCCTCCCCTTACATCCTGGTGTCTATCCTAGGAGATGTTTGCTGGGTATGTAAGGTATCTTGGGTAGATTCAGGTTAGGTGCTGTAGATGAGTGAGACTATGTGGCGATTTTTTTTTTCTGTGATTGGATAAGTTCACTGACAATAATCTCTTCCAGGTTCAACCATTTTTCCTCAAATTTCATTGTGTCATTTTTTCTTACTGCTGTATAGAATTCCATTGTGTAGATATACCACATCTTAGTTATCCATTCTTCTAGAGATGGACATCTGGGTTGATTCCAGCTCTTAGCTATTACAAATTGAGTCGCTACAAACATGATTGAGCAAATCTCTTTACCCTGTGGTTTGAAGGTTTTAGGGTAGATGCCCACTAAGGGAATAACTGGGTCTGTTGGTCTCTGTATGCTCAGCTTTTTCAGAAGTCTCCATATTGCTTTCCAAAGTGGTTGTACCATCCTACATTCCCACCAACAGTGGATGAGTGTTCCTACTTCTCCACGTCCTCGACAGCATTTATTTTTATTTGATTTTTTGATGTTTGCTATCCTTATTGGGGTGAGGTGGAATCTCATAGTTGTTTTAATTTGCATTTCTCTGATGATTAGAGATGATGAACATTTTCTTAAGTGTATGTTTGCCATTTCTATTTCTTCCTCTGTAAACTGCCTGTTCAGCTCTTTGCCCCATTTTGTGAGTGGGGTGTTTGACTTCTTACTGTTTAGATTTTTGAGTTCTTTGTAGATTCTAGAGATTAGGCCTCTATCAGTTGGACAACCTGCAAATATTTTCTCCCATTCTGTGGGTAATCTATAGGCTTTGCTTATTGTATGCTTGTCTGTACAGAAACTCTTCAGCTTCATGTGATCCCATTGGTTGAGTGACGGGTTAAGTTCATGAGCTACTGGGGTTTTGTTCAAGAAGTCTTTTTCCATTCCTATATCATGGAAAGTACTTCCTAAATTTTCTTCCAGTAGTATTCGAGTTTCTTGTCTTATATTGAGATCTTTGATCAATTTGGACTTGAGTGCAGTGCATGGTGAAATGTGTGGGTCAAGTTTCAGTTTCCTGCATATGGTTATCCAGTTTGTCCAGCACCATTTGTTGAACATGCTGTCTTTTTTCCAGCCTATATTGTTTGGGCCTTTATCGAATATGAAGTAGCTATAGTTGCTTGACCCAAAGTGCGGGTCCTCAAGTCTATTCCATTGATCTATACTCCTGTTTTTATGCCAGTACCATGCTGTTTTTATTACTATGGCTTTATAATATAGCTTTAGATCAGGTATGGTGATGCCTCCAGAGGTATTTCTTTTGCTGAGGATATGTCTGGAAATGCAAGGCCTTCTGCCTCTCCATATGAAATTTGAGATCATTTTTTCTATCTCTGTGAAGAACAAGGTAGGGATTTTTATTGGTATTGCATTAAATCTGTATATTGCCTTTGGTAGGATTGTCATCTTCACAATGTTAATTCTGCCTATCCAGGAACATGGGAGGTCTTTCCATTTTCTCAAGTCCACCTCTATTTCTTTTTTGAGTGTTTTTATGTTTTCATTGTATAGATCTTTCACTTCCTTGGTTAACGTTATTCCAAGGTATTTTTTTGTTTGTTTGTTTCAATTGAAAATGGGACTATGTCCCTTTTTTTTTTTTCTGTATTTTTGTCATTTGCATAAAGGAAGGCTACTGATTGTTGTGCATTGATTTTGTATCCTGCTACTTTGCTACAGGAGTTAATCACCTTCAGGAGTTTTGGGATGGAGTCTCTTGGGTCTCTTACATATATAATCATGTCATCAGCGAATAAAGCTAACTTAACTTCTTCCTTTCCAAGTTGTATCCCTTTTATTTCCTTCTCCTGTCTCATTGTTTGAGCTAAGACTTCCAGTACTATATTGAAAAGCAGAGGTGAGAGTGGAAAACCCTGTCTTGTTCCTGATCTTAATGGGAATTCCTCCAGTCTCTCTCCATTAAGTATTATTTGGGCCTTCAGAGCTTCATATATTGCCTTTATTAGGTTAAGATATGAACCAACCATGCCAATTCTCTCCCATGTTTTGAACATGAAGTGATGTTGAATCTTGTGAAAGGCCTTTTCTGCATCTATCAAAATGATCATGTGGTTTTTATGTTTAACCTTGTTTATGTGGTGTATTACATTGACAGATTTCCGTATGTTGAACCACCCCTGTGTTCCTGGAATGAATCCCACTTGGTCAAGGTGGATAATGCTTTTGATGTGTTGTTGGATTTGGTTTGCAAGGATTTTGTTTAGGATCTTTGCATCTAAATTCATCAGGGAAATAGGCCGGTAGTTTTCTTTTCTTGTGGCATCTCTTCCTGGTTTTGGAATTAGTGTGATGCTAGCTTCATAAAAGGAGCTGGGTAACTGTCCCTGTTCACTAATTGTGTGGCACAGTTTGAGGAAGATTGGTTTGAGTTCTTCCATGAAGGTTTGATAGAATTCAGCTGAGAAGCCATCTGGTCCTGGACTCTTCTTTTTTGGGAGGTTTTTTATTACTTTTTCAATCTCCATGAGTGTGATGGATTGATTGACGTGATTAATATGCTCTGTGATTAGCTTTGGTAGATGGTATGCATCCCAGAATTTATCCATCTCCTCCACATTATCCAGTTTTTTGGAGTAGTGGTTTTTGAAATAAGTCCTGATGGTTCTCCAAATTTCACTTGTGTCTGTTTTGATCTCTCCTTTGGTTGCTCTCTACAATTACCTGATGGTTGGGGAGACCTACAAGGTGCACAAAACCAGATAGACTTCTGTCAAAGTACTTGATTACCACCTGAGGCAAAAGGTAAAACCCTATCACTGAACACACCTTATACTGCCAACACAGAGCATGGAGAGACCTGACTGGAATATGGAAGAGAGCCAGTCTCCAGACAGGTAGCCCATCTAGTGCTGGAAAGTGCTACATGATCTTCTGGGGCAAAGTGGGTAACAATGGTCTGAGCAACCGCAGGTCCAATCTGCTCAGAAGCAAACATATTGATAGGATGTACATGCCAGCATGATAGTGGCACACAGCCTTGGCAGGTAACCAAATAGCTTCTGTTTGGTTAAGAGATGTGCTCAGTGTAAAGAAACCCATATATGGAGTGGGAACTGGTTCAGAATCCTATGGAGATAAAGATCGTTCTCTCTAGTGTCCAGTTCTCAGTAGTCTTTTGCTTAAAGAGGATTTACAAACATCAAATTCTCCCTAAGTTAATAATGCTTACTTCATTTAAACTATGCTGACATCACTTTCCACTGGAAAATCTGTTCTTCTTTTGCAAAAGGTAGAGAGACCTGAGGAGACAAACTACCCCTCAGCCAAGCCACAGGTGAATCTACAGAGGAATTGCGGGGGGGGGGGGGGATGAACAAGAGTGCACCTTCCTTGTTGAACGGGACAATCAGTGCCAGAGTGAAGGAGACAGAACCTGAGGATAGTCAACTTTCCAAAGCAGTGATCCAGAGGTTTCTAAGAGCTCATTACTGAAGTACACTTAAAATCATTCACCACAGCTAAGGGAATTTTGTGGAAGAGGGGCGAAAATTTGTAAAAGGATCACATTGAGACATTATGCCAGAGGCATTCCCTCCCCTCCCCACACACCCCAAAAACCAAACAAACCGACTGTTGCTCCCACCATGAATAAGCCTACAAGTTTCTAGTTTCATTGGTACACATGTGGTTATCCAATTTTTCCAGTACCATTTGTTTTTGTTGTTGTTGCTGTTCATTTTATTTATTTATTTATTTATTTGAGAGTGACAGACACAGAGAGAAAGGCAGATAGACAGAGAGAGAGAGAGGGAGAATGGGTCCACCAGGGCCTCCAGCCACTGCAAACAAACTCCAGAAGTGTGCGCCCCCTTGTGCATCTGGCTAACGTGTGTCCAGGGGAATCAAGCCTCGATCCGAGGTCCTTAAGCTTCACAGGCAAGCTCTTAACCTCTAAGCTATCTCTCCAGCTCACCATTTGTTGAAGATACTGTCCTTTCTCCACTGTATACTGTTGGTTCTTTGGTCAAAGATCAAGTACCTGTCGTTTCTTGAACTAAGGGCTGGGACATTAATTCTGTTCCATTGATTTATATGTCTACTTTTCTGCCAGTACCATTATTTTTTTTCTTACTATGGCTTTTTACTATAGCTTTAGATTGGGTATGGTGGTATCTCCAGCAGTGTTTCTTTTGCTGAGATATTTTTTGGATATCTGGGGCCATCTGCCATTCCATGTGAATTTTGAGATTATTTTTTCTATCTCTGTGAAGGATAATGCTGGGATTTTTATTGGTAATGCATTGAATATGTATATTGGTCTTGGTAGGATTGCAATTTTCACAATATTAATTCTACCTATCAAGGATCAAGTAAGGTCATTCCATCTTCTCATGTTCTGTGTGATTTCTTTCTTGAGTGTTTTTATGTTTTCATTATATAGGTCTTTCACTACCTTGGTTAGTGTTATTCCAAAGTATTTGATGTTTTTGTTGTAGCTATTGAAAATGGGATAGCCTCACAGATTTTCTTCTCTGTATATTTGTCTTTTGTGTATAGGAAGGCTACTAATTTTTGTATGTGTTGATTTCATACCTTTCCATTGTGCTGAAGGAATTTTTACCTTTAGACATTTTATGGTAGAGTCTTTCAGGTCACTTATGTATAGGCACATGCCATCAGCAAATCGGACAAGTTTGACTTCTATCTTTCCATTTGTATGCCTTTTGTATTTCTTTCCTATCTTATTTCTAACAGTATAGATAACACTATGTTGAACAGCAGTGGTGAGAGTGGGCACCCCTGTGTTGTTCCTAATTTTAATGGATACTCATTGAGTCTTTCCCCACCAAATATGAGTTCAACTTTAGGTGCTTTGTATACAGCCTTTATTATGCTGATATATAATCTCTCCACACATAGTCTTTCCAGGGTTTTGATCATGAAGTGAAGTTGTATTTTGTTAAAGGCCTTTTCTGCACCCATGGAAATGAACATGTGATTCTTGTGTTTAAGTATATTTATGCGGCATATTGCATTATTCAATTTCTGTATATTAAACATCCCTGCGTCCCTGGGATGAAGCCTCCTTGAACAAGATGGATAATGCTTTTGAAGTGTTGGTGAAATCAGTGTGTGAGGATTTTGTTCAGGATTTTTGTATCCAAGATCATCAGGGATGTAGGTATATGGTTTTCTTTTCTTGTTATATCTCTGTCTGGTTTTGATATTAGAGCAGTTCTTCATAGAAGGAGTTGGGGAGCATTCTTTCTTTTTTTATTATATTAAAATGCTTGAGAAAAACTGATTTCAGTTCTTTGAGGATGGTTTGGTGGAATTTGGCTAAGAATCCATCAGGTCCTGTACTTTACATTCTAGGAAGGTTTTTGAATATGTTGTCAGTTTACAGTGATGTAATAAGTTAATTCAGGAGATTTAGTTTTGATATGTGGTATGTAGCCAAGAATTCTTCCATTTCTTCTGGTTTATCCAGTTTTGTGGAACAGAGGTTTAGGAAATGTGTCGTGATGATTCTTCCAATTTCATTCGTGTCTGCTGTCACCCCTTTTCATTTCTAATTATGTTAACTTGAGACTTCTCTTTTTTACTTTTATCAAAATGGCCAGGGGTTAATTAATCTTGTTTATTAACCTTGTTTATTTAATTAATTATTTATTTGTTGACAGCTTCCATAATTGTAAAAAGTATCCCATGGTAATTCCCTCCCCCCGCCACTTTCCCTTTTAAAACTCCACTCTCCATCATAGCCCCTCCACCTCTCAATCAGTCTCTCTTTTATTTTGATGTCATGATCTTTTCTTCCTATTATGATGGTCTTGTGTAGGTAGTGTCAGGCACTGTGGGGTCATGGATATTCAAGACATTTTGTGTCTGGAGGACCATGTTGTAAGTTCTACCCTTTCTTTGGCTCTTACATTATTTGTGCCCTTTCACAATGGACCCTGAGCCATGCAAGGTGTGATTGAGATATTTCAATGCTGAGCAGTCCTCTGTCATTTCTTCTGAGAACCATGGTGCCTTCTGAATCATCCCAAGGTCACTGCCATCTGAAAAGAGAAGGTTTTCTAGCCAAAAATGAGAGTAGTATTAATATATGGGTATGAACATTATGAGAAGTGCTTACTGGGCAGTTTGGTGAGCATAATATATACATTTAGCCAGACAGCAGCACACATTACACCTCTAAGACTCATGACTACCCCTGTTGTAGGTTTTTAGTATCAAGGATGTATTGCCTCCCATGGAGTGGGCTTCCAGTCAAATTGGAGGGTGGTTGGTTTCCCCATAAAAGATGTGCCACTATTGCACCTGTTGGCTCATTTGGCCTGGCTGGCCAACTATAAGGCTTGCAGTGTCAACTGTTGGGTATCTTCACTGGTAAATTCTCTCTGTCCCATTGAACTGCATGCAGTGTGGCTTTAAAGACAAGCCTACAGCCAACATAATGCTAAATGGAGAAAAACTTGAAGTTTTTCCACTAAAATAGGGAATTAGGCAAGGGTGTCCAATGTCTCCACTTTTATTTAATATAGTGCTGGAAGTCTTAGCCATAGCAATAAGGCAAGAGGCATACATAAAGGGGATACAAATTGGAAAGGAAGAAATCAAGTTATCATTATTTGCAGATGACATGATAAAGGACCTTAAAGACTCAACCATTAAATTGTTAGAGATGATGAACACCTATAGCCATGTAGCAGGATTCAAAATAAACACATAGAAATCAGCAACCTTCCTATATGCTAACAACTAACACAAAGAGGATGAAATCAGAGAATCACTCCCATTCACAACTGCATCAAAAATAAATAAATAAATTACCCTGGAATAAACATAACCAAGGAAGTGAAGGATCTTGACAATGAAAATTTTAAAACACTCAAGCAAGAAATTGTAAAAGGCACTAGGAAATGGAAAGACTCCCTTGTTCTTGGATCAGAATAATCAATATTGTGAAAATAGCAATCTTACCAAAAGCAATCTACACATTTAATGGAGTCTCCATCAAAATTCCAATGGTATTCCTCATTGAAATAGAAAAAATCCAAAAATTCATTTGGAAGTACAAAAAAAACCTCAAATATCTAAAACAATTATGAGCAACCAAAATAAGGCTGGTGGTATCACCATACCTGATTTTAACCTATACTCCAGAGCCATAGTAACAAAAACAGCATGGTTATGGCACAAAAGCAGATATATCGATAAATTGAACAGACTAGAGGCCCCAGATGTATGTCCGGGTAGCTATACCACCACATCTTCAACAAATATGCCCAAAATACTAATTGGAGAAAAGACAGCCTGTTCAGCAAATGGTTCTGAGAAAAGTGGATATGTATCTGTAGAAGGATGAAAATAGACCCTTATCTCTCTCCATGCACAAGAATTACATCAAAATGGATTAAAGACCTTAATAACAGATGTGAAACTGAAACTGGTAAAGGAAAAAGTAGGGGAAGCCCTTCATATTGGTCTTGGCAAGAACTTTCTGAATATAACCCACATTGCTCAGGCAATAAAACCACAGATTAACTGCTGGGACTTCATGAAATTACAAAGCTTTTCTACGGCAAAAGACACTATGAATAGGGCAAAAAGGCAACCTACAGAATGATATAAAATCTTTGCCAGCTATTCATATGATAGAGGATTGATATCTAGGATATACAAAGAAGTCAAAAAATTAAATAGTAAGAAATCAAACAACCCAATTAAAAAGTGGGCTATGGAACTAAATAGAGAGTTCTCAAAAGAAGAAATGCAGATGGCATGGAAACATCTAAAAAATGTTCTACATTCCTAGTCATCAGGGCAATGCAGATTAAGACAATGTTGAGAGTCTATCTCATGCCTGTCAGATTGGCAACCATCATGAAAACAAATGACCATAAATGCTGGTGAGAATGCAGAAAAAGAGAAACCCTTCTACACTGTTGGTGGGAATTCAATCTGGTTCATCCTTTGTGGAAATCAGTGTGGAGGTTCCTAAAACAGCTAAAAATAGATTTACCATATGACACAACTATAGCACTCCTAGACATATATCCTAAGGACTCATCTCACTACCTTAGAGATGCTTGCTCAACCATGTTTATGCTGCTCTATTCACAATATCTAGGAAATGAAAACAGCCTATATGTCCCTCAACTGATGGGTGGATAGTGAAGATGTGGCACTTTTGCACAATGGAGTTCTACTCAGCAATAAAGAAGAAAAAATAAAGTTATGAAATTTGCAGGAAAATGGATGGATCTGGGAAGGATTATACTTAGTGAGGTAACCCAGGCCCAGAAAGCCAAATGTCACATGTTCTCTCACATATGTGGATTCTAGCTACAAATGACTAGACTTATGTGTGAATAGGAAGAAAACGTAGTAGTATAGGTCATTTAGCTAGAAAGGAGATATAAAAGGACTAGAAAGGGAGGGAGGGGGGACTTTATAGCATGGTATAGTATATATATCTAAGTAGAAGATCAGATTAATGGGAGTGAAAAGGTATAATTGTGGTCAGGAGAAGAGGTCAAGTAAGGGAAGTTGGAGGGAGGGCTAATCAAAATCTAAGAGGATATAAATAAGTCATAGGGAAACCTACTTATTTGGACAATGGAACACGCAGGAACCATAGATTGTTAGTAGAAAAATTTCAGTGCCAGGGATTGGATACCTTCCAGTGAGTTGTTGACCAGGGAGATCCCTGATGCCCCCAAAACATTACAGGCCATTGCCAAGGCGTTTGGTTTCCCACAAGGAATAGATGGGAAGACCCTATTGCTGAAGACTCCACATACTTATCAATCTTTTTGACAGAGCCAGCTCTTTGCATCTCAATTGTCTAAATTGCTTTCTTAGTTTTCAATTCAGTAATTTCAGCTCTGATCTTAATTATTCCTTAGAACAGTACAAGCTAACCAACAGCCACAGCTCAAACACCAACCGCTAAACCCTAAACTACCAAACAGACACCAAATATGCAGTATACCTCCAATGCCTTCCTCCAGCTTGACATTTTCTGTGTTATTTTTTACCTCTGGATAACAAATGGCCATGCACTGAGGAGTTGAAGCAAGACCAAAATTTAATAATTTAGCATTCTCTGTGTGAGAAGTTGAACCCTTGTTTTCCAGTATCCATATGTCTTTTTTTAAATTTTATTTTATAATTATTTTTTATTAATTAGTTTTGTACTCAGTGAATACAGTCAAGTTGGTTCAATTATTAGCCTTCTCCCTCTCCTCCCCCCTCCCCCTGGACCCTCCTTGTTGAGGTATATGGGTCATGCATTGTGGAGTTAGCCCTCATTTATGGGTAGGATAAAATGTCTCTGCGAATCATGACCCAATGTGTGGCTCTGACATTATTTCCACTCTCTCTTCTGCAAAATTTCCCTAAGCCATGTTGGGTTCATTTTAGCTCTGCTTCACTGATGAGGTCTTGGGAGCCTCTGTGTCTCTGGATATCTGATTTGGTAGGAGTTGATTGTTCTCTGTGTCGATTTCCATCCTTCATCCTTGTGCTGGTACCAGGTTCACCAAGAAAACAGCACTCTTGCTTGTTTTACCAACTGTTCTTAGTTTCACCTGGGGCCCTTTTGAAGTATTATGGGGTGGTTCTCTCCTTGGGATCTGCATCTATCTGAAAAAGAGAATCAGATTCTCCAATGGAGAGTAAGTTAGCACCAGATAAATGGGATAACAATTAATTTTTTTAGAGAGAATTTAATAGGTGTAGGCCCTCTTGTAGCCCATGATTGGTGGTAGCTTGATAATGGAAAGCAGGCTCATTTTTGCATGTGGTTCTGACTTGTTTCCCAGCTCCAGCTATGAGTCTCATTCCACTGAGGGGATCAGTTAGCAGAATCGAGAACAGTTGGTTCCCCACCATGGCTGCCACCATTGCACTTTGTGGGCATCGTGACATGTTATTTGCTGCTAAGTAGATTAGACCATAAGTTGCTTGGACAGATATTGGTAATTCTCCCCCAGTCGCCCACATAGCACCTTCTGGCACTAGACACACTGACTGTCTGGGGACTGACTCTCTTCTAGCTTCCGGCCATGTCACTCCATGTTACATGTCAACCACATATGGTGTCTTCAGCAGTAGGGTCTTACCACTACCATTTGGTGGGTCATCTAGTACTCTGACAGAAATCTGTCATTCTTTCAGGAAACCTTGTAGGTCTCTCTGATCAAAAGCTCATTGTGGATGATAGCCACCTGCTGGTACTGGGAGTTACAGGTCAGTGCCCATGAAGAGATGGGAGAAAAAGATAAGTAACATAAAAGAGCTAGAGACAAGATAGATAGATAGATAGATAGATAGATAGATAGATAGATAGATAGATAGATAAGCTGTAAAAGATTAAGGTCAGTCTTCATTGTACCCTCTCCAGTGCCTTGTGTCTCAAGTATTCCCGCTAAGGGCCTGGTGAAGGTTCAACCATTTGGTCTGTGTTTTAGGATGTAGAATTTTATGTTACCATTGCTTTTTGGGTCTAGATTTGTGTCCCCCACCCCTTCCCTTGCCCTCCCCCCCAATCTATTGTCCAATCCTCAACATGCTTGCTGGGTATGTCGGCATCTAGGGTAGATTCAGGTTAGGTGCTGTAGATGAGTGAGACTAAGCTGTGATTATCTTTCTGAGATTGGGTAAATTCACTGAGAATGATCTGTTCCAGGTTCAACCATTTTTTTTCAAATTTCATTGTGCCATTTTTTTCTTTCTGCTGTGTAGAATTCCATTGTGTATATATACCACACCTTAGTTATCTGTTCTTCTAGTGATGGACACCTGGGTTGATTCTAGCTCTTAGCTATTACAAATTATGTGAAGACTGTTTGCTCATGATTTATTTTACTGGAATTATTCATTTCTGGGTTAAGTATTTCAAATTCATTTGGAATTTAAACAAATATATGGATAAGTTATTTAATGAAAACTACAACAAACTGATGAAATTCAAGATGACACAGTAAATAGAAAGAGATAGCCTAGTGTATATATTTATGTTCAAATCACCTTTGTGTAAACATCCATACTACTTATAGGGAATTAGAGAAAGAATGTAATGACCATTAGTGAAACCACTGAAGACAGCCAAATAGGTAAGGCAGTCTCAAGTAAAATAATCCAATTGGAGTTAATAGAATATTTGGCAATTCAATACGAGTCTTTGTACTTACCTTTGCCACTAGGACAAATAGCTAACCAGAAGCAGCTTATAGGAGGAAAAAGTTTATTTCAAGTATATAGATCCTAGGGGAAACATCATAAACCTTGGAAATAGCTGGCTCACTTCACCATCCTCAAGAGGGAGGGAGAGAGAAACTAATACACACAAGCACCAACAAGAAGAGCTCAAACTCACTCTGAACACATCATGGACTCCAAGATCCACCCCCAGTGACATTTCCTCCAGCATGCTACTGGAAATTTAAGTAGCAAACAACTTTACTCAAATCTCCATGAGGGGGCTGGAGAGATTGCTTAGCAGTTATGATGCTTGCCTGAAAAGCCATAGGACCCGGGTTAAAATCCCAGTACCTATGTAAGCCAGATGCACAAGGTGGTGCATTCATCTGGAGTTCATTTGCAGCTGCTAAAGGACCTGGTGTGCTCTCTCTCTCTCTCTCTCTCTCTCTCTCTCTCTCTCTCTCTATATATATATATATATATATATAATATTCCTCTCTCTCAAATAAATAAAGTAAATAAATACAAAAAAAAATTTTTAAAGATCAATGAGGGTATGGGGAACATACATTCACATTCAAATCACCATGTTCTGCCCTTAACCTCCATACAATCATGACCATCTCACAATGCAATTTGCACACAGACTAACTTCAAGGTCCCCATAGAATTTTCCAACTTTAACATTGTTCAAAAGTGGTAAGTCTCACCTGTATTTAGGACTGTGTCTTATATGTGAGCCCAGTAAAATCAAAACACAAGTTATATACTTCCAGCACACAATGGCAGAGAGTAAACATTTCCATTGCATAAGAGGCAGAATAAGAAGAGACTGGACCAATAAAAAATCAATAACACCAAATATCTTCAGTTTAAGTCCAACAACCATAACCAGTGAAAAGTCTGGATTTCAATTCCACCCTTACATCTGGGTTGGGCACGGCGTGGGGAAACATTCTGAGCCAGCACTACTCCTTGGCATCTGTTTCTCAATCCTGATACATCCCAAAAATCCTTGAGTCTATGCTGGAAACCATGGTTCAGTTTAATAACTACATGGAATGGCCTGCTTGGACTCCAGACACAAATTTCTACCAAGTTTCTGACCCTGACCTCAGCAGTGACTGGAACCTACTCATCTTTATAAAATGCCCTTAGTGGGCCTCAACACAAGAATTTAAAGTTTGTTCCACTTTACCCAGGGGCAATTTCAAAAAAAAAAAAAAAGAAAAAGAAAAGAAAACAATGTTGCATTTTATTACCTGCTACCCTGCATTTTTCATGCTTCTGCTTTCAAAATCAATACTAGGTATGCTACATAGCCAAATTTGTATATCCAGAGGTGGATAAATCTTGACCTTGAAGAGCAGCATACTCCTTCTCTGATCTTACTTTGTGCCACTTCCTTTCAAAAGAATTTGTATGATTACTTATTTGAGCCTTCTATTGTGCATTCTCAGGGCATCATTTTCATTGTTCCAACACAAAGCAGTTGGCCCACCCTTGATGATGGAAATCAACTTAATAATTGCAACTTCAGTGTTGTATGATCAGTCTCTGTGTCTGTAAATCACACTCCTTTGAGTTTTTCCTGTGATAATACTATATTTTTTTTATTTTTCTTTTCTATACCTTTAGCTAAGCCATCAGTCTATTACTTTTAAACTCAACTTGCTCATATTCTTAGGGCTTGGGCAGAAAATTACAACCAGTCTTCCTGCCAGTACTCAAGTTCCAACAAAGTTCTTTCATTTTGTAATGGAGTGTAAGTGTCCAGAAAAGTCTTTGAAATCCAAACCTAGGTTAATTTCTATTTTTAGTCCAAGAATTGAATAAAAATGTAAACTGAGAAGGATAATTATTAAATTATTATATATGTTGGGGGAAGTGGAACCAAGGAAAGGTACCCATATGGCTAGAAATCCCACATGGAGGGCCTGGGGAAAAATGTGGGGAAAGAAAAAAAGAAAATTTAAGGAGCTCCTACCATGTGGAGAGCTGGAGGGGTTAAATAACCCATGTGTAGAGTAAGAGCTAGGGGGCCCTCCAGCCCAGCTGAGGGAAAATGTCACCCACAGATGGAAGTGCCAAAGTGATCAGAGAGAGAGAGCCTGCCTTCCTCTTGCAAAGGCATTTATAACTTTAGGGTGGTGGACTGTCTTCTGGCCCAGGTGAACCTGAAGGCTAGCTGGTTGGTTATGGCTAGGGGCTATTTCAGGAAGAGATAAGGTCTGACACCAAGTTCTGGGGGCTGAACTTGACCAACCACAATGTTTAAATCCTATGAAAGACCTCCCTCCCAGGAGGGGTCCTGATTGTTTGTGGAAAAAACAGGTCTCTAGGGAACTAGACAAAAGATAAGAAGTCAGCCTGCACTTTTCACCTTCAGGGGTCCAGTCACCCTGACTCTAATCCCCTCTCAATTTCCCTTTGAAAGTTCATAAGCCAAAACTTCACAGTTCACAATTCTCTCTGCATTTAGCATTTTCAAACTCTCAACAGAATAGCCAATTTGCTTACAGCACTGAAAGGTTTCTACAGTCCAAAGGAACAAATTCTTCCACATTACTCTGGGAAAGAAGTTCTAAAAGAAAAAAAAACCTACATGGTTAGATTCATCATAGCAATGATCCAATTGTCTGTTGCAGTTAGTTTCATTACTGCAACAAACAGTTAACCACAAGCATTTTATTGAAGGAAAAGGTTTACTTAAGGCTTACAGAATCCAGAAGAAACACCACCAATGGTGGAGGAAGATAGCTGACTCCAGCATCCATATTACACACAGAGAGAAGCCAACATCTGTAAGCACCAACAGCCTTCTGAAACTCACTCTGAACACACCTTAGGGCTGGAATAAAATATCCTCACCCAGTGACACCACATCCAGCAGGTGCTAGAGACTTAAGTGGAAATAATAACCATAATCAAAAATCCATGAGGCAATGGGGGACAAGCATTCACATTCACACCACCACAGAAGTATAGCAATCAAGACAGTATAACAATGGATTAAAAACTGAGACCTCAACTGTGGAACAGAATGTGAAAGGATTGCTTTATGACCCTTTGGCTAGGATCAAGTGCAGTATATATTAAAAAATGAACAAATAAGTGGTCTAAATATAACTGACAAAGACATGAAAAATATACATTGAAGAAAACACAGCCTCTTTAATAAATGGTGGTGGGAAAATTGCATATCCATATGGAAAACAATAAAACTTCACCCCTATCTTGTCCAATATACATAAATCAACTCAAAATGGAGCAAATACCTAAGTACAAGACATGAAACTATAAAATTAATGGATAAGAACATGACATAGTAACTTTACTTCATCTATACAATTTTTGATAAGATTCTAAAAACACAGAACAAAAGCAGATTAAAAACCAAATAGAATCATGTCAAATTGAAACTTGAAGCAAAAGAAAACAACAAAACAGTGATAAACACCCTACATACTGAGAGAAAATATTTTCAAGATATTCATAAAAGAAAGGATTAATATCTTAAATAAATAAAACTTACCAACAAACTTCCAAAAATTAATTCAAAATTAGGCCAAAAATCTCTAGATATTTCTGAAAATAAAAATAAGCAAATTGTAGGCCAGGCGTGGTGGTGCATGCCTTTAATCCCAGCACTCAGGAGGCTGAGGTAGGAGGACTGCTGTGAGTTCGAGGCCACCCTGAGACTACATAGTGAATTCCAGGTCAGCCTGAGCTAGAATGAGACCCTACCTCAAAAAGAACAAAAAATAAAAATAAATAAATAAATAAATTGTCAATCAGCATATGAAAATTTTCTCAACATGAATAATTATTAGAGAAATATAATTCAAAACTATAATGAGATGTCTGCCATCTTATCTTAGCTATTACCAAAAAATGTAAATAATAATAAATACTGTGGAAAAGGCAAACAAAGAAACCACTGGGAACATGAATTACTATAGCCATAGAAGTATCAAGGTTTGAATCTTTAAAACTCTGCTGGGCAGATTTCTGTATGAGTGACTATTTCAAACTGTAACCATATACCTGACAGTAGGAACTTATGAGATGTCATGGTTTGAATCAAATGTCTCCCATAAAGTTATGTGTTCTGAATACTTCGTTCCCTGCTAGTGGCAATATGGGAGATGGAACTTTTCTGAAGGAGCTGTGTTGTTGAGGATGTGCTTAGGGATGTTACAGCTAGTTCCCCCTTGCTGGAGTTCAGCTCACTCTCCTGTTGCTCTTTTCCAGAGGTGATGTCCTACCTTTGTGAAAGCCTTGTTTTCACCTGCCATCATGAAGCTTCCCCTCAAGACTGTAAGCCAAAATAAAACCTTCACTCTTATCAGCTGCTTTTGGTCAGATGTTTGTCCCAGAAATGAAAAGTTAACTGCACCCCTCTTCTTGTTCTTCCTCCATTTTAACTTAATCCATTTGAGAACATTTTATGTGCTTTGCAGTTACTTTAATTGCATAAATACTTTTATGTATAATACTCTTACATGTCATTCTTATCACATTTTTAAAACTTTCACTGTCATTTTCTGCCTCATCATAAGAAATGTAATTATTGTAATGTCATGTTTTACATTATTTTATTTTACTCAAAATATGATCTGAAGGATTTCACTTGTAGAAAATAAAATTAACTTGTACCTTGTTACTGAAGTTAACCTAAAGTACCTTCTTTCTTTATATAATCTCTGTCTTCTCTCTATCTATGTATAATCTATCTATCTTAATACTATTCCTGGAATTTTGTTTCATTTGTTCTATATTTTTACTAAATATTTTGGTGCTAGATAGAATTGTATTTAGTATTTGTGGTTAGTATCTTGTTCAGTGTACTACAACATCTGAATAAAATATAAATTAAGCTTTAAATAAATCCATAAGCAGATTAAAAGGTAAATAGAATAAGACTCAAGTCTTAAGTATGAAAAATACAGTAATTGAAAGAGAAAATCCCAAAGAATTATTCAGACATGCTCAATAAGGTGAAACAGGTATTTTAATCTTTATATTTGAACATCAGTAAAAAAAATAATGAAGGAAGCATTTTAAAGTTACAGATTAATAATCTAAGGGATTGAATATTTACGAAACAGTTGTTTGAGAAGAATAAAGAGAAATAGAGACAGAAAGAACATGACTGAAATGTTCTGCATCTGGAGAATGATGTCAATATTCAGATATGGAGAACATAGATACCTGTGGCCATATTTAACTGAAGTATGACTTCAACACAGCATGCCCTAAATAACAAAACTCTCAAAATCAAAGCAAAAAAATATATTGTGGAAAGACTGAGAATAAAACAATTCCATATACAAGGGAGTTCTAAACATATCTACATGCAAATTTTTAAGCAAAAATATTTCAAAGCATGAGAGGGATGATAATGTTCAATGTGCTGAAGAAGACAAAGAAGACATCCTATACTACTGTTTATCCCCAGAATGCTCTACTTACAAAATGATAAAAAAGCTTTGCATTTCTGAAATAATAAAAATATAAAAGTTCATTATTCCTTGGGTTGCCTTACAGAAATTGTTAAGGATCATTCTCTAAGCTTTCTAAGGTCTCTAATTGATATCATAAACACAGAAATGCACAGAATAGTAATTAATGAAAATTCACTCTAGAGTGAAATAGCGGTATGTGAAACATTTTTATATAGTTACCATTAAATCTATTGAAACAACTATTACTAAAATTAATTGTAAAGGGATACAGAATAATAAAAATTGAAAATATAAAAGGTAAGAAAAATTAAAGGTAGACTTATATGAAGTTAATTCTAACTAAATATCGGTAAAGTTGACTATTGTAAATATAACATGTTTTCTTTAATTAACCTCATGAAAATCACAAAACAAAACCAAACAAAATCTATGGTAGATGTGAAAAAGAAAAAACAAAACTAAACAAAGAAAAATAAGAGAAAAACAGTACAGAAAGATTTCATAGCCTACCTACAAATTTCAAAGGAATACAATAGAGATGAAAAAGAATAAAAAATCTATATAAAAATCACAAGAAGAAGCTTAGCATGGTGCTGCACACCTTTAATCCCATCCATTGGGAGGCAGAGGTAGGAGGATTGTCATGGATTCAAGGTCACTGTGAGACTAGGTAATGAATTCCAGTTTAGCCTCAGCTAGGGCAAGACTCTACCTTGAAAAAACAAACAAGCTGGGTGTGGTGGCACACCTCTTTAATCCCAGCACTCAGGAGGCAGAGGGAGGAGGATTGCAGTGAGTTCAAGGCTACCCTGAGACTACATAGTGAATTCAAGGTTAGCCTGGGCTAGAATGAGACTTTACCTCAAAAAAAAAATCACAAGAAGAAATTATGAAAATCAGCTGCAAGCCCCCGTCTTATTAATAAATATTTTAAAGTGAGTAGAATATTTTTTTCTTTTCACAAGCCTAATAATAATGAAACCAGCTCAAAATGGGCTGAAACCTCTGTAATCATGAGTCTAATTTGACCTTTCCTCCTTTAAAATTATTTCTCTCAAGTATTAGGTCACAGTAATTAAAAGCTAATTAAGACAATATTTACTCAATTTGAAATTATATTATGAAGCTATAGTAATTAAGGAAGTATGCTACTAACATAAAAATATCAACTCTAAGCCAGGAATAGTGGTCTATGCCCCTATAATATATATAATATTAATTAATATATTAATTAATAATACAAGCACTTGGAAGATATAGTCTATAGTCAAGCCTTGAGTACATAATTAGATATAATACTCAAGCCTTGAGTACATAATTAGATATGTTATTATAAAATAAAACAATCAAACTATATGTATATATAAATATATATATATATATATATATATATATATATATATATATATATATATATGAGAGAGAGAGAGAGAGAGAAGGGACTGTAAGCCTTCAATTGGCTTTCTCCTTCTTACCTTTATGTTTAATCTGTTGCTACCTTAGCAGCTCATTTTTTTTTTTTGTTCCAGAGGTAGGTCTTACTCTAGCTCAGGCTGACTTGGGATTCACTATGTAGTCTCAGGGTGGTCTCGAACTCACGGTGATCCACCTCTCTCTGCCTCCCAAATGCTGGGATTAAAGATGTGTGCCACCACACCTGGCTCATGAAATGGTTTTATCTACATTCAGGGTATAAAAAGATATCCCCTTCTCAGTTGAACTTCTTTGTGTTCCTTCCCACAGAAACACATCACACACACACACACACACACACACACACACACACACACACACACACACCTAGTAGTAGCAGTAGCATAGACCTATAATCCAAGATATTTGAGAGACTGAAATAGAATAATTTCAATTTAAAGTCCCTACTGGGCTACTTAATGAAAACTTACCTCGAATACAAAGTAAAAAGGAATGCTTACCTAGCAAAGCCCAAGGTTAAACTTTTAGTTCAGAATACTACAAAATAAAATTAGTTAATTTCAATTAACTAACACTAATTGATGAGAGACTAGATAACCACAAAACTTTAACAAATATATTGATTTTGACAGAATTGCAATGGATATACATAGGAAAGGGTGCTATCTCAATAAGGGGTACTAGAAAAGTAGTCATCCTTATGTACAGAAATGAAACAGGACCCCTGCCTAACATCACATATATAAAAACTTAATTCAAAATGGCAAGAATGTGAAGAATGGAAAAATGTCAGTACACTGTTCAGCAATGTAAATTGAGAGAGCCATTGTCAAAAGCACAATGGGCTTTCCTCAGAAAACAAAATTGAATTACCTGGAGACCCAGTTATCCTAGTTTTGGATATATATGCAAAGGATATACAATCAATGTTATTAAAGAGCTATCTGCAATCACATTGTTATGACCACATTAATTTCAATAACCAAGTCACACAACGAACCTAATAGTCATCAACCAGTAAATGGCTGAAGAAAATATGTGTGCATGACAGAAAAATATAAGAAATTCAGAAATTCATCCTTTCATTGCCCCATATCCTTTCCCCAAACAGCCATAGTTAAGATGTCAAAGGCCTTGATACCCCAGGAGTGGTCTAGATATCCAACTTGCAGGGCAGTTTCCCCTTCCCCAAGGGAAATATATATATATATATATATATATATATATATATATATATATATATATATATCTGTATGTATATGTATATATATGTATATGTATCTCCATCTTCTAGTATCTCTCTCTCTCTCCTTTTCTTTGGCTTATTCCTGATTTAAGGTATATGCCATTTTATCTCTGTTTTTGTTTCTGTCTCTCCCTCCCTGATGCAATGTTGTCTTCTTCCTCTTCTTCTCCTCCTCCTCTTCCTCCTCCTCCTCCTCCTTCTTCTTCTTTTTGTTTCTCAAAATACAAATGCAAGGAAGAAAGAAATCACTGGATTTACAATGTGGCTCTTTTGACAATGACCCCTAGGTGATTTGAGGCAGGGTTGCTGGAGTCCCTGTGTGTAGTAGACCCAACATAGTTATTGGAATGGAACTGTGTGTTGCAGTGGAGAACCAAAGATTTTGGAGATATAAGGACTACAAAACAGCCAAGGTGAGCTGCTGGCTCAGGATGGAGTTCCCCCTGCCCTACAGCCCAGTAGGAGGGACAGGTTTCGAACACCAGATACTTGGTCACTGAATATAGATGTCAGAATTGGAGCTACAACATTGGATGTTTGCTCTGTTTGTTTTAGATCCTGCATTGGTTCAAATCTTTTCTTGAAATCCCATACTTTTGCAGTGTGGATATTTACTTTGTGATTTTATGTTTTTGGTTTGATAGACTCACAGTTAAGACACCTGGGACTATGGATATGTTTGAAAAGTTTTGGAATTGATTAAAACTGGGAACTTTTAAAGTTGATCTGAATGCATTGCATTTTACATCATGAATGATCATATGGTTATGGGGATCAGTGGTGAAATGTGGTGGTTTGAATCAGTTGTTCCTCATAAACTCATGTGCTTTAAGTGCTTGGTCTCTAGCTGATGACAGTTTGGGAGGTTGTGGTGGTTTGATTCAGGTGTCTCCCATAAACTTAGGTGGTCTGAATGCTAGGTTCCCAGCTGATGGAGATTTTGGAATTAACACCTCCTGGAGGCAGTGTATTCGGGTGTTACAGCCAGGTTCACCATGACAGTTTTTGGCACACCCTCCTGTTGCTATTGTCAGACTTACATTGGCCAGGGGGTGATGTCCATCCTCTGCTCATGCCATCATTTTTCCTGCTGTCATGGAGCTTCCCCCTTGAGCCTGTAAGCCAAAATAAACCTCTTTTTTTTTCCCAAAAGCTACTTTTGATTGGGTGATTTCTACCAGCAATGTGAACCTGACTGCAACAGAGGTGAATCCATATGGCAGGAGGTTTGTTCCTAAGGGTGGGCTTGGGGTATTTATAGTTAACTACCCTTTTCTAGAGTCCAGGGTGGAAGCCGTGACTCCAGCCCCAAAAACACCATCAGCTGCTCCGGTACCGGCCACAGCGGCTTCAGGGCAGCGAATCCAGCAGCGGAGGCTCCAGCGGCTTCAGCGGCAGAGGCGGATCCCGCAGCGGCAGCACCAGCGGATCAGAGGCGGAGGACCCAGCAGCGGCAGCTCCAGCGGATCAGCAGGGGCAGACCCAGCAGCGGCATCTCCAGCGGCGGATCCAGCAGCAGTGGTCCCAGCAGCGGCAGCTCCAGCGGCAGCAGCGGGGATCCAGCATCAGGGGCGCCAATCTACAGGGCCACAGTTGCCAGGCTTGGTTTGCCCCACAGGAAAAGCCAGTACCCAGTTCCAGAAAGCAGAACAGCGGCCCAACATCCCAGCCAGCAACTTGACTGAGACCAAAAGCATCCAAAGAGGTAACTGGGATTGAACCAGGGAAGGGTCTCACCTGGTCACAAGCTGACTTGGATCCCTCAACAGACCAGAAATCTTAACTTCTTTGTTGATAGAGGATCTGGTTTTTATAATACCTAATCTTGCATAAATGCTCGGTGCTGTTCTTGACTGAATGTGTATAGGGTTTAGTTAAATTTTAGAATATACCTGTATTTTATTCCACTCAACCTATTTGAATACCCCCATAGCAGGCAAACTTAACCCCTAGGACCACGTGTCTAGATACTCTGAGAGTGGTAAGAGCCACACCTAACATCTTAATCTCCTACATAGAAGATATGCAATATCAGATCAATAGATACAGCAAAGGATACCCAGCTAACTGGAAAATCTAAGCAGTAACTTAATCCAAGATGCAAAAATATATACATTATAACACAAGAAACACCAAAAACCAAGGCAATATAGAGTCCAGCTCACTATCTTTCCACCTATTGTTTACCACTTGTAGCAGATGTTATGTCCAGCCTCTGATCATGCCATGCTTGCACTTACCATAATGAAGCTATAAGCCTCAAGGCCATAATCCAAAATAAAACTTTCCTCCCATTAGCTGCTTTTGGTTACCCTAGTAAATATTAGGGACCTACAACAGAATACTTCAGACTTCAACCACCACTGATAATGGGGAAAAAAAAGAAGACTACAGGCTTCAAAGTACTTCCCACTTCAAGCACCACTGATAGGGATAGATGACTGACCAAAATCATACCTTACATCTTCACAATTCCTTCTCATGGGTTGGTCTGAGACAGCATCCACCATAAATATTGTTTACTAATGAAAATCCTTTAACTTATAAATTTGTTGTAATTTATAGTCTTTGAACAATATTGAAAGGGAGGGATTGTTTCCTAGCAATCATTAATGTGACTTTAAAATCACAAAATCCTTATATCCTTAAAAAGAAGTTTGTGTGTCTCTCCACTGAGATACCATCCTCACTTAGGTTCATTTCTTCCTTCCCTCAGGGACTCTAACACTGGAGAAGCAACACCTGCATCCTCAGTTGTGCTCACTTCTCTTTCCTTTTTCTGGAGAACCTTTTTTCATTCCACATTTAATAAAGTGTTCAACTTTGATTAGGCCACTGGCTGCTCCTAAAATTAATTCTAACATCTGACCAAAAACTGTGACATCTCACCTTGTTGGAGCAATCTGAAAAGAACTATCCAGGTTGCTAAGAGAGGACCCAGGAACGGAATTTATGCCCTGCTCATCACCAACATCACTAAATTCCTTACCATCTTATTCTGTAAGATGGAGTGTAATCACTTCATATAACCATTGATAAGACTAATTAATCTATCTTTACTTCTTTGCCAATACTTATTGTTAAAGTATAGTTATTATTGTTCTTATTAATAATCATAATGAAGATTTTAAAATTTTACCAATTTGAAAATGACTTATTTTCACAAATATTGTCTATTTTATTCACACAGAAGATCTAGAAAATATGGGAAAAGAATTCCTGTGCCATTTTCAGAGAAAAGAAACCCGAGCTTCAGCCTTGAGAAGTGATTTCATTATAAGCATGTTAGGTAATCTGTGCTACATCTAGCCTTTGAATTGATATCATTTTACTGTAAGCTTAGTACATTTTAACTTCAGTCTACTGTTCTATGGTACATTTGAGTATTTCTTTTTGTTCATACTATCAAGTCAATTGGAGGAAAATAGAATGTTAGCAGGACAAGCACTGAAGCAGGCTAATGCAGAGAAATGAAGGGCAGTTTTAGAGACTTTCTGTGGAGGTGATACAGGTTAGGAGCAAGGTAGCCTTTTTCTCTGGTAGGCAGTCAGCTAAGGATTGGCCCACAGAAACATGGATGCCACCTTTCCTACTTTGTTAAGACTGTAGCCTATGTCTCATCCATTCTCATTCAAGGTGGCTGTAAGCATCAACTCCAGCATCAGGTTTTTGCTTCTTCCTCAACTTTTGGGGGCTTATCCCCCATGGACTGCTCCTACTTGAGTTAGTCTCTTGAGCCAACCAATCAGGTCTCTCCCCTACACACCTCAGTATGATGAGGAGGCACAATCTAATTGTATGTATGATTCATGTAAATGGGCCTGAACCATGTGTGTGAGCCCCTTACCATTGATTATCTCTCTCTTAGGTCTTTATATGAAGATTGTCTTCTGAGTCTCCTCTCCCTCGTCTCAGCTAGGAAGAATTTCTTTTGGCTGGGCTTGCTTGTTTTGCTTCCCACATGTGTGAACCCTTCCCCAGAGGCTCTTTCCCTAGAAGGAGACCCTTTGCATTGTGAGAGGGATTTTGTTGGTCTTCCTTCCCCCTTTCCAGCTAGGAAGGGGGAGAGTTTCATTTGGCCTGGCTTCTTTCCTCTCTGCTTTCTCTCTTTATCCTAATTCGACATAAAATTAATCTCATAATTCATAATTTACCGTTCTCTGAGTCCACATTTTAAATTTCAATCCTTTGATAACTTGGACAAGGACCTGAAATTGGACTTTACAGGCTTGGGCGTCTCCTGCATCTTTATAAAGATCTAACCCTTCCAGAATTCCCAGGCTGCACTGGAGGCAGGCAGGAAGGATATAACATGCAAGCACAGTGGTCAAGTCTGTGAGACTGATTCTCCATTTTGTTTGTAGAACAAAGAGCCACCGCTACTGCCTGGACTGTTAACCTAAACCACAGACTTCTTTACATTTGTAGTGAATTCCAGCTAAAGGGTTCTTCTCAAGCAATGTTTCTAAAGGAAGAAATGGAAAAAATGAAAAAAATATTGAATGAAGCTTAAATTAATTCACAAGACTATTGTCTCAGTAATTTAATAGCATCAGTCCCTCTTTTTTCCTCCCTCAGTATTAAAATGATAAAACACAGCAAACATCACTAACATAAGGAGGTCAACCTTGGTATTCCATTTTATAAGAGTTGCCTGTGCTCACCCAAACAGAATTGATGGATGTTAGTGAAAAGACTTCAGAAGGAAGCTAAAAAGTCCCATTCTCATTTCTAATATTCTTGTGAACTAAAGTTCCTCAAAAGTACTGTATCTATTTGAATAAGGCTGAATGGACTGACAGAACTTCTGTGATCATGGAGAGATGGAATGTTATAGGATCAGAGCCAAATTAGTTTGGGTTCCCTTTATTTCTTACCCCTTTGAGGTGATGACTGCATAATTTTCATTGACAGTCATGTGCCACTTCCACTTGGGAGTCTGCTAGTTAGAGCCAGGAACAAGCATGTGCCATTTATGGCTGGCCAACTATCCAATGTTGGTGTCTTAAGTGAATGCTGATTGGGTCATCCTGGTGGATGGAAATCCCTTCATTTGGTAGATGGTTTATTTTCATATTCTGAACTAGTTTTAGGGTCATATTTGTTAGATACTTTATTTCTCCTTCCTTTTCTTCTTCCTCTTCCTCTTCCCCCCCTCCCCCCATTGGTTTTTTCAAGGTAAGGTCTCACTCTAGCTCAGGCTGACCTGGAATTCACTCTGTAGTCTCAGGGTGGCCTCGAAGTCACAGTGATCCGCCTACTTCTGCTTCCTGAGTGCTGGGATTAAAGGCAGGCACCACCAGGCTCTGCTGCTGTTGCTGCTGCTGCTTCATCTTCTCCTTCTGTTTCTTCCTCTTGTTAGTATTACTATGCTTTACAATTGTTTAGCTCAAAGTATCCATTGCATTTATTTCCTTTGGAAGCATTTTGATTTATGAGAGTTCTGTTTGTTCTTTGCTTTCAGATCTCTGAAGGTATTTTGGTTTCTGACTCTTTATTTCTGCTCATATTTAGATTTTTTTCTTGTAGTCTTCCAATATTTAATAAAAAAGAAGAGGAAATTTTTTTTTGGGGGGGGACTGCTGTTGTTACTCCAGCACATTTGATAATTGTGTTAATTCAACTTGCATGTGTATGTGAAAAAAAAAATGGGGAAACTTAACTAAAAAAATTAGCTGGGTTACATTTCTACAAAAAAGAAAAGTTGATGCTAAATTAGGGTTCATTTTTAGTTTTAAATTTTGGCAATCAAAACTATAATTCAAGGCAATAGTTAAAAATTGTTTTTAAATTATAACTTTATTTACAACTTTAGTTAGAATTTTAAACCATTTAAAATTATGTAATTAGAAATTAACAAACTAATCCACAGGAGCTCTTGAAACCAGACCTAAGTTAAATAAATGTCAAATAAAAGAATAATAATAGACTTGAAAACATCTCATAACTCAAAATAAATTCAGAGAAATCTAACTATTCACAACTCCCTCTATCATTTTTCTCTCTGTCCTTGTCTCTTTCTCTTCTAGCTCCAAGCAAAACAAAAGCCTATGTCAAAGGCAAATATTGCTATGATCTCTGGTAAGGTAAAACCTAAAGGGGGGAAAAGAACCCATACTAGGACAGGGATATAACTTAATTAACAAAGTGCTAAGCTAGCATACATGAATAACTAGATTTTTTTGCTATTTTTTGACTTATTTATTTTATTTTTAATTTTCATTTTATTTTTTTTTTACAGTCAGTTTGGTACCATTATTAGGCTCATCCATGACCTACCCCCCCCCTTGGCCCCTCCTTGTTGAGGTATACGGGTCATGCATTGTGGAGTTAGCCCACAGCTATGGGTAAGCTAAATGTCTCTGCATATCATGACCCAACATGTGGCTCTGACATTCTTTCTGCCCCCTCTTCCGCAAAATTTCCCTGAGCCATGTTGGATTGTGCTTCAGTGATGAGGTGTTGGGGGGCTCTGAGGATCTGGCTCTCTGATTTGGTAGGAGTTGATTTTTCTCTATGCTGATCTCCTTCTCCCTTGTGCTGGTATCCAGTTCATCAGGAAAACAGCACCCTTGCTTGTTTCTCCAATTTTTCTTAGTTTCAGCCAGGGCCCTTTTGAGGAATGATGGGGTGGCACTCTCCTTAGGATCTACATCTATCTGAAAAAGAGAAGCAGATTCTCCAACAGAGAGTAAGTTAGCATCAGGACAAAAGAGATAACCCTTTCTTTTTTTATACAGAATTTAATAGGTGTAGGCCCTCTTCTAGCCCACAATTGATGGTAGCTTGATATTGGAGAGTGGGTTTATGTTTGGATATGGTTCTGACTTGTTTCCCGGTTCCAGCTATGGGTCTCATACCAGTGAGGGGATCAGTTAGCCAAATTGAGAGCAGTTGGTTCCCCACCATGGCTGTGTGCCACCACTGCACTTGTGTGGGCATCACAACAAGTTATTTGCTGCTAAGAATGTTAGACCATGCGTTGTTTGACAGATATTGGTCATATTCCCCCAGTCGCCCATGTAGCACCTTCTGGCACTAGACGCGCTGACTGTCTGGGGACTGACTCTCTTCCAACTTCCAGCCATGCTGTTCTAATTTGCATGTCCATCACATAAGGTGTCTCCAGCAGGAGGGTGTTATCACTAACCTTTGGTGGGTCATCGAGAACTCTGACAGAAATCTGTCTGTCTTTTAGGAAACCTTGTAGGTCTCTCTGATCAAAAGCTCATTGTGGATGACAGCCACATGCTGGATCTGGGAGTTACAGGTTAGTGCCCACTAAGAAAATGAGGAAAAAGATAAGTACTATACAAGAGTTAGAGATAAAAGAGAGAGAGAGAGGGAGAGGCGAACTGAGGGAGGGAAGATGTAGAAGATTAAGGTAAGTCTTGATCATACCCTCTCCAGTGTCTTGTGGTTCAGGTGTTCTCTGTAAGGGCCTGGTGAAGGATCAGCCATTTGTTCGGTCTTTTAGTAAGTAGAAAATTATGGTGCCATTGCCATTTGGGTCTAATTTGTGTTTCCCACGCCTTTGATGCCCTCCCCTCTCTCCCTTTCCTTCCTAGTGGCTAGTCTAGGAGGTGCTTGCTGGGTATGTAAGGTATCTTGGGTAGATTCAGTTTAGGTGCTGTAGATGAGTGAGACTATGTGGCGATTTTTTTTTTTTTTTTTTTTTTTTTTTTTTTTTTTTTTTTTTGGTGATTGGGTAAGTTCAGTGAGAATGATCTGATCCAGGTTCAACCATTTTCCTCAAATTTCATTGTGTCATTTTTTCTTACTGCTCTATACAATTCCATTGTGTAGATATACCACAACTTTGTTATCCATTCTTCTAGTGATGAACATCTGGGTTGATTCCAGCACTTAGCTATTACAAATTGAGCTGCTATAGACATGGTTGAGCAAATCTCTTTTGCCTGTGGTTTGAAGGTTTTTGGGTAGATGCCCAGTAAGGCAATAACTGGGTCTGTTGGTATCTCTATACTCAGCTTTTTCAGAAGTCTCCATTTTGCTTTCCAAAGTGGTTGTACCATCCTATATTCCCACCAACAGTGGATGAGTGTTACTACTTCTCCACATCCTCGACAGCATTTATTTTTATTTGAATTTTGATGTTTGCTACCATTATTGGGGTAAGATGGAATCTCATAGTTGTTTTAATTTGCATTTCTCTGATGATTAGGGATGATGAACATTTTCTTAAGTGTATGTTTGCCATTTCTATTTCTTCCTCTATGAACTGTCTGTTCAGCTCTTTGCCCCATTTTGTGAGTGGGGTACTTGACTTCTTACTGTTTAGATTTTTGAGTTCTTTGTAGATGCTAGAGATTAGGCCTCTATCAGTTAGATAACCCGCAAATATTTTCTCTCATTCTGTGGGTGATCTATTGGCTTTGCTTATTGTTTGCTTGTCTGTAAAGAAACTCTTCAGCTTCATGTGATCCCATTGGTTGAGTGACGGGTTAAGTTCATGAGCTACTGGGGTTTTGTTCAGGAAGTCTTTTTCCATTCCTATATCATGGAATGTACTTCCTAAATTTTCTTCCAGTAGTATATGAGTTTCTTGTCTTATATTGAGATCTTTGATCCATTTGGACTTGAGTGTAGTGCATGGGGAAATGTGTGGATCTAGTTTCAGTTTCCTGCAAATACTTATCCAGTTTATCCAGCACCATTTGTTGAACATGCTGTCTTTTTTCCAGCTTATATTGTTTGGGCCTTTAACGAATATCAAGTAGCTATAGTTGCTTGACCCAAAGTGCGGGTCCTCAAGTCTATTGCATTGATGTATACTCCTGTTTTTATGCCAGTACCATGCTCTTTTTATTACTATGGCTTTGTAATATAGCTTTAGATCAGGTATGGTGATGCCTCCAGAGGTGTTTCTTTTGCTGAGGATATGTTTGGAAATGCGAAGCCTTTGGCCTTTCCATATGAAATTTGAGATCATTTTTTCTATCTCTGTGAAGAACAATATAGGGATTTTAATTGGAATTGCATTAAATCTGTATATTGCCTTTGGTAGGATTGTCATCTTCACAATGTTAATTCTGCCTATCCAGGAACATGGGAGGTCTTTCCATTTTCTCATCTCGGTCTCAATTTCTTTTCTGAGTGCTTTTACGTTTTCGTTGTATAGATCTTTAACTTCCTTGGTTAACGTTATTCCAAGGTATTTTATTTTTTTCTTTTGTTGCAATTGAAAATGAGACTATGTCCCTTATTTCTTTCTCTGTATCTTTGTCATTTGCATAGAGGAAGGATACTGATTTTTGTGCATTGATTTTGTATCCTGCTACTGCTATAGGAGTTAATCACCTTCAGGAGTTTGGGGATGGAGTCTCTCGGGTCTCTTACATATATAATCATGTCATCAGCGAATAAAGCTAACTTAACTTCTTCCTTTCCAAATTGTATCCCTTTTATTTCCTTCTCCTGTCTTATTGCTTGAGCTAGGACTTCCAGTACTATATTGAAAAGCAGAGGTGAGAGTGGACAACCCTGTCTTGTTCCTGATCTTAATGGGAATTCCTCCAGTCTCTCTCCATTAAGTATTATTTGGGCCTTCAGAGCTTCATATATTGCCTTTATTAGATTAAGATATGAACCAACCATGCCAATTCTCTCCAATGTTTTGAACATGAAGTGATGTTGAATCTTGTGAAAGGCCTTTTCTGCATCTATCAAAATGATCATGTGGTTTTTATGTTTAACCTTGTTTATATGGTGTATTACATTGACAGATTTCCGTATGTTGAACCACCCCTGTCTTCCTGGAATGAATCCCACTTGGTCAAGGTGGATAATGGTTTTGATGTGTTGTTGGATTCAGTTTGCAAGGATTTTGTTTAGGATCTTTGCATCTAAATTCATCAGGGAAATAGGCCGGTAGTTTTCTTTTCTTGTGGCATCTCTTCCTGGTTTTGGAATTAGTGTGATGCTAGCTTCATAAAAGGAGCTGGGTAGCTTTCCCTGTTCACCAATTGTGTGGCACAGTTTGAGAAAGATTGGTTTGAGTTCTTCCATGAAGGTTTGATAGAATTCAGCTGAGAAGCCATCTTGTCCTGGACTCTTTTTTTTTGGGAGGATTTTTATTACTTTTTCAATCTCTATGAGTGTGATGGGTTGATTGAGATGATTAATCTGCTCTGTGTTTAGCTTTGGTAGATGGTATGCATCCAGGAATTTATCCATCTCCTCCACATTATCCAGTTTTTTGGAGTAGAGGTTTTTGAAATAAGTCCTGATGATTCTCCAAATTTCACTTATGTCTGTTGTGATCTCCCCTTTTTCATTTTGAATTTTGTTAATTTGAAGCTTCTCCTTTTTTTGCTTCATCAGATTTGCCATGGGTTTGTCAATCTTGTTTACTTTTCCAAAGAACTAGCTCTTTGTTTTGTCAATTGCCTTAATTGTTTCCTTCGTTTCCAGTTCATTGATTTCTGCTCTGATTTTAATTATTTCTTTCCTTCTGGAGCTCTTTGGGTTGGATTTTTCTTGTTTTTCCAGTGCCTTTAGGTGGATGGTAAGGTCATTGATTTGGGACCATTCTGTCTTTTTTATAAAGGCACTGAGTGCTATGAATTTTCCACTGAGGACCGCCTTGATTGCGTCCCATAAGTTTTGGTATGATGTATTCTCATTGTCGTTCAATTCCAGAAATTTTGCAAATTTATTGTTTATTTCATCCACTATCCATTTATTGTTTAAAAGTGTGCTGTTCAGTTTCCAGGAGCTGTTGGGATTCTTGGTGGGTCTTTTGTTGTTGATTTCTAGCAATATAGCATTGTGATCTGATATCATGCAGGGAATTATGTCAATCTTCCTAAATATGTGGAGGCAGTCTTTGTGACCCAGTGTATGGTCTATTTTAGAGAATGTTCCATAGGCTGCTGTGAAGAATGTGTAGTGTGTGGATTTGGGATGGAAGGTTCTCTGTAGATGTCTGTTAGGTCTGAGTGATCTATGGTTTGTTTGAGCTCTCTTACTTCCTTGTTGAGTTTCTGTTTGGATGATCTGTCTATTACTGATAATGGTGTATTGAAGTCCCCAGCTATGATGGTGTTTGTGGTTATTTCTGTTTTATTTTCAAGTAGGTTTTGTTTCATGAATTTTGGTGCCCCTGTGTTTGGTGCATACAGATTTATGATTGTAATATCCTCTTGATGGATCATTCCCTTGATAAGTAGGAAGTGGCCTTCCTTGTCTTTTTAAATTATTTTTGGTTTGAAGTCTATTTTATCCAATATTAATATAGCTACACCTCCTTGTTCCTTATTCCCATTTGCTTGGAATACTGTTTTCCACCCTTTCACCCTGAGGAGATGTCTGTCTTCAATGGTGAGGTGGGTTTCTTGAAGGCAACAGATTGAGGGGTCTGATTTTTTATTCCATCCTGTTAGCTTGTGTCTCTTGATGGGTGAATTAAGGCCATTAATATTTAGGGTAATGACTGTGAGATTTGATTTGATCCCTGCCATATTGTGATGGTAAATGTGGGTTGGTGTTTTCATGGACGTTGGAGTTTTTTTGTGCCTACTCTGAGTTTGGTTGTTGTGATCTGCTTCTTGTAGGAAATTGTGTTTGATTATTTTTTTCTTCTCTGTGGCGAATTTCCTGAAATATTCTCCTAAGTTTTGGTTTTGTGCTCATATAATTGTAAAGCTGAGTTTTGTCGTGGAATATTTTTCTTTCACCATCTATTATGAGGGATACTTTTGCTGGGTAGAGTAGTTTGTGTTGGAAGCCACAGGTTCTTAGACTTTGCAGTGTTTCATTCCAGGCCCTTCTAGCTTTCAGGGTTTCCATTGAGAAGTCTGAAGTAATTCTGATGGGGTTACCTTTGAAGGTGGTGTGCTATTTTTCCCTAGCTGCTTTTAGGATTTTCTCTTTGGTGTCAATGTTTAGAGTCTTAATGATAATATGTCTTGGAGAGTTTCTCCTTTGGTCCAGTGTGTTTGGAGTTCTATTGGCTTCTTGTATCTTGATGGGCCTTTCTTTTAAGAGACTGGGGAAGTTTTCTTCAATTATTTTGTTAAAGAAGTTCTCCATGCCTTTGGTCTGAATTTCTTCTCCTTCTGGTATTCCAATAATCCTGATATTAGGACGTTTAAGTGTATCCCACAATTCCCTCATGTTCTGTTCACAGGAGCTTTTGAACTTACTGAAATTTTTGAACTCTCTGTTTCTTCCATCTTGTCTTCCAGATCAGAGTTTCTATCCTCCACTTGGCTGACTCTATTCTTGAGAGCTTCTAGTGAGTTTTGCACTTGTTCAATTAAGTTTGCATTTTCTATTACTTTTCTATGTATAATTTCCATCCCTCTATCAAGCTCCCTTTTCACATCATTTTCTGATTTTCTTGATGATTCTTGGAGTTCATCCTTGCATTTCTTTATGTCTTCATTTAGCATGGCCAGCTGATTTTTAAGGTCTTCTTTTTTTTCACTCTCCCTCAAATCTCTTAACTCTCTTTGAAATCTTCCAATTTCTTATCTAATCCTTCTAATTTCTTATCTATTAGTTCTAGTTTAGTGATGGCAGCATCCACACGATTGTCGGCCCTTTGTTGCTTTCCTGCAAGTTCTACCAATAGGTTTGTCAGGGTTGCATTGCTCATAGCTTCAATTTGGTGTTCTGGTCCTATTGGTTCTTCTATGTTTTGGTTAGAAGTATTCATTGTGGGGCTGGGTGATCTAACTAGATTTTCTTGCATTTGATTTTTCATATTATTTCTTTTGCACTGTGTTCTGCCCATGGCAGTGTATGGGCAGGTAGGTGGGCGTATCAGCCTAGCTCAAGGACAATGGGAATCTTATGCAGCCTGGGGCAGTTTCCAAGCAGCCTAGGCTTTTGCTGTCACTTGCCAAAGCCACCTATCTACTGCCTGGCTGGGGCGACGAAGTTGCCTGAGTTCTGAAGTGGTAATGTGCCAAAGCTGCCTGCGTTTGAGCTAGGAGTGGCACTGAGGCACCAACCACTGAATTAGCCCAAACTCTGGCTGGGAACGCTGGGAACTGGAAGCAATCTGCGCTCCCCTGCCACAGGACAATGGCGGCCGGCCGGCGCGGCAGACAGGTAGGGGATGGCACTTGAGCTGGCACAAGCGAGAGACACAGTCTGAGCCTGCGTGGCACCTGCTGTGGTACTGCATTCGCTCAGTAAGTGGGCGAGTGGACGAGAGTGCGGAGCAGTCTAAGCTTCCGCAAGCCGGGAACAATCTCACTTGCCAAAGCCGCCTATCTACTGCCTGGCAGGGGCGCCAAAATTGCCTGAGTTCTCAAGCGGTAATGTGCCAAAGGTTCCTGCTTTTAAGCTAGGAGTGGCACTGAGGCACCAAGCACGGAAGCAACCCAAACTCTGGCTGGGAACGCTGGGAACCGGAAGCAATCTGCGCTCCCCCACCACAGGACAATGGCTGACGGCCGGCATGGCATGCAGGTAGGGAATGGCACCTGAGCTGGCGCAAGCTAGAGACACAGTCTGAGCTTGTGGGGCAGCTGTTGTGGGACTGGGCACACTCAGTAAGTGGGCGAGTGGACGAGAGTGTGGAGCAGTCTAAGCTTCCGCGTGCAGGGAGCAATCAGGCATGCGGTGGCAGCCATGCGGGCTCCGGAGCAGCAGCGGCACCCGCGGAGGTGCTGTGAACACGGCGGTTATTTGGGGTGAGGGGTGCCTACCCGCCCGTGAGGGGATTGGCTATCCCCTGTTCCCCCGTCTCTGTGCCCTCCCAGATTTCTCTCCCCTAAAAGCCACTATATACCCTTAATATCTTGCCTTTCTTTCCCTGGGATTTGCAGCGCAGCTAGGCGGTCGCCATCTTGGCTGGAAGTCAATAACTAGATTTAAAACCCAATGTTACATAAACCTGGCATAATGTCTCGGACCTGTAATCCAAACACTTGGTAAATGGAGTCAAGAGGGTCAAAAAAAATTAATATCATCTTTGGCTGCATAAGTGATCCAATACTATATTAATAGTAATATCTGCTATAGTCAAGCCAACTTTCTCCTAAAAATGCCCCCACCCATTTCCTCTGGTACACTTTCCTTCTCCTTCTGAGTGACCTTTTCTTTGCCTAACTGTCATGATTAATACTCTACTTAAATATCTTTTGAAAAATCTTTAATTCTGCTTGATATTGACTTATTCAAATTACATAAACTCTAGGGTTAAGTTGAGGTCTCCATAACTACTTAAGGAGGAACAGGAGCAAGATAACTTCTTTTCTAGGTAATCATCCATGGACAGAAGCCCAAGGATATGCCTCTTTGCCTATCCTGGCAAGACTAGAACCCACATGTGAACAAGTTTCATACAAGATATTCCCAGGCAACACTTTCCAGCAAAAGTTTCCTACTTCTTCTTCAGTCTACCACACCTGTGGGCTGTCCCCTGTTGAGTCAGCCATCAACCAATCAGGTCGTTCCCTTACACACCCAAGTCTGATGACAAGACTTACCCTAATTAGATGGGTGATTCAGATAAAGGAGGCTAACTGGAGGAGAAATAAGAGAAAGCTAGCTCTTTTAGGCAGTTTTAGTTAGAGACAGAAGGCCATAGAGAAAACCAGAAGATGCCACTTCATCTTGGCAGGAATGGAACTCATGTCTGATCTAATTTCATCCACAATGACTTCAGCACCACTTGTTGATCCACAGGCTAGCATGCTACCTAGGTGGATTGGCCTTCAAGCAGCTTGATTCTGCAGATTTCCCCTTACATACTTAAGAATCTACTTTTAATGGATTATAAAGGCTTGTCTGTGCTGTTTACAGTCTTCTTTCTGCCCTGTGATCTCTGTCTGGGCACATGTAATTCTGGCTCTCCCCTATCTGGTCTGACCAGGCCAGGAAGAGGAATGTTTCTTGACCTGGGTAGTTTTTTGCTTGCTCTCTATCTGTGCCATGGTCTGGGATAACTTATCATTTTAATTACATGTATGATTTTTCTCTGATCTCTGAGTCTAACATGTGTGAATTTCCTTTAAACTTTATATCTACCATGTTAGTATTTCCTATAAACTCTAGGACTGCTACATGTGTAAGTTCTCTAAAGTTGGGTATAATTCTTTTTAGTACACATTTCTTATCTGAATTTCCTGGCCTCTTCTCTGGTACTTTCCCTCTGCTAGTCTTCCTTAAGCCATCACCACTTATTCTAATAACTTTATTCCATGGGGAGGCTTAGGGCAGACACTGTGCCTTCATTGTCTGTGTTTCTTCTAAATTTCTATGTAAGCTCCTTGATCCTATCTTTCACATGCTTGAGACTGCTCCAGCCTTTTCCTAGACCTCAATTTTTCTTAATAAACCTCTTAAGCCATGCTGTGCCTTCCACACTGTAAGGTTTGGGAGTGACCAAGGCCACATAAACCACTCTGAGGCAAAGATGAAAGATTTTATTCTGGAAAAACACAAGCTGCCAGGCCTGGCTCACAAGAGAGGAACACAGCTAACCTGAGTTTCCAGATAGCTTTTTAGGGTTTTTCAATTGGGTGAAGGTGAGGAATGGAAGAGTTGAATAACAAAAGGTTTCTTTAGGGGTGATCTAAGATAGCCAGGATGTGACACAAGAACAGTGACCAGGTGACTTATGAGATAAGGGGGCAAAAATCCATGACCTGGGGGTATTGTTAGGCCAGGAAGGGATAATGGCTGGGCAGCTTCTTGAGAAATGTGGATAATCCACTTCCTTATGCCTGTCGCCATTCAGCTGTCCTTGGTGACTCCATTCTGTCCAAACCTAACATTCCAGCCTTTTGTTAATGATAAGAGACAAAGGTTAATTTCTTCATGCTGACCATAGGGGCAATGAGTTCTTATGGGAGAAGGTGGATAATTTCCTCAATGTGTTTCCCTTTAGGGTAGGCAATGAGGAGGCAGTTTCATTGCGGTTAGAGGTAGCAGACTGGTGAGACTCATAGTGAGCACCCTCTGTCAGTGCCAGTGTAGTATCCTGTTATGACTTGGTCCTGAGTGAGGCAGAGACTTCTCTTGTACCATCCCTATATTGAGTTGGCTTTTTGGTAGTTGCTGGTGACATCTATTATAGATATGGTGAGGGAGATGGGCTCTGTGCACCCTGTGAGAGGACAGAAGGAAGAATTAAGGAGCTTGTTACCCTCATAAACAGTTAAGATACCAAAATGTCAGGTTCAAGGGAAGGATGAGCATTCATAGGTGAGGGATAGAGGGCTTGGGGCAAGAGAGAGGAGGCAGAGGGGCATCAGAGTGTTCAAAAGGAGCATTTTGGGATCAGGGGAAGAGTAGGAACACAAGAGAGTTTAAGTTTGAGAGTGCCCCTTGGGGTGAGGTGTACTTATTCTTGGATAAAGTAGCATAAGGGCTAAGGGGGGAGCCCAAGGAGTAGCTATGATTCTGGCTAAAGCAAGTGGGAGTATCTGGAGCCAGTATAGGTGAAGTTCAAAAGTAATCAGGGGCAGGCAGAGGCAGAAGGCATGAGTTAATGTCAGAGTTTAGTATTGTAAGCCAGCATCAAATAGAAGAGCATATTAGTTTGAATCTTTGTTTATATTATAGTTATATATATATATATATATATATATATATATATATATATATTTTTTTTTTTTTTTTTTTTTTTACTGGATGATTAAGACCATGTAGGATGCCAGAATTAACTGTATATTTTGAAGGTCAATAATGGAGCTGTAGGAGAGACTTTTAGGGACCTGTAAGGAGTTCTATGATCCTCAGCATTTTCATATGTTAGCATAAGTCAAGATCATGCTGAACAAGTGGCCCTCCCTCTTTGGGGAAGCCTGGAGGTCTGATTTTCCTCTGTTGTGACTCTCCTGTTACAGATACACTGACTTGGAATTCATTTCTGGGTCTCCATATCCTCTCTGATCAAGAAGACAGGTAACTTACCAGAGGCTAGACATTAGCAAATGTCTCATCATCTCCTGTGGCCTTTTGACCTGGGAGCGGGAACCAAAATATTGGTTATCCTTTTAACTCCAGTGATTCTAATTGATTTTGGCTTTTACATACAGTTATTAATCACTGAGAGAGACTATATATATATATATATCTGATTAGTAAAACAGGTTAGTTAAAGGGGTGCAGAACATATCTGGTTAACAAAGTAGATCTAGTTAGAGCATGACAAAACAGTTTAAAATCATTTTGATTAATATTTAAGTTTAGCTCTCAGGTGACAATGTAAGCTATATCTGGCATATAGAAAGCATATACATTCTATCTTTTAAGTATCAGTCAGTTATAAGCATAGGCAGAACATTTTAGTAGACTTGAAAACAATATTTTACAAATTATATTATCAATAACTTTAAGCAAATTCATTTAATCTAGAAATTGTATGTGTAAGCTATATCTGGAACATAGAAAATGTACACATTCTATCTTTTAAGTATCTGTCAGTTGTAAGTATAGGCAGAACATTTTAGTATCCCTGAAAATATTCACTGGTTATTTTATCAATAACTTTAAGCCAATTGATTTAATATAGAAATTGTATGCCAGGAAAAGACAAGACAGTATAGAAACTTGGCATCTGTGTTTGAAAACAACTTTGGCTAGTCTGCATACCAATATAAGTATCAATTACCCTGAAACTGGAAGCAGAATAGCAATTTAAGATTGTTTTTCTAGAGGGAAACATGTCTTAAGTATCATTAGCTCTATAAGCAATGAACTTAAGATACCAAAATGAAACAATTAATTAAGTGAAACCTTGATGGAGACTGATTATACATAGCTTAAGAATAAAATAAATCTGGGTCATTGTTGAGTTAAGCAAGCCCAATTTTAACATACATTAGGGACAATATGATAGACATGTAGTAATTTCTTAAATAAGTACCTTTTACCATTGGACAATTTTAAGGCTTAACTAAAGAAATATTTATGACAGTTACATGAAGCTTAGACAAACTAAAAACAGAGTTTTAGCCCACCATGGTGATGTATGCTTATTGATAGCCAAACATCATGGACTTTGTATAAACCAAATTACAATATTTTGATATCTGGAAAAGACCGATATTAACAAAAAGTAGAGTTCACATATTTAAGGTACATGAGGCTACAGAGAATAAGCTATAAACAAAAGATCTGCTGACAGAATTGAAAATAATTGAGAACTCTGCATTATGTAGTAACATTTTTGGCTTCAATATTCAGACATGAAAAATTTTGTAATTTTGAAACTCATTAGAATCAGGATACCTTCATAGCAGTTTTAAAAGCTAAATAACATGTTCACTCAATCTATGTCAGTTTCTGAAATTAATTGAGCTATATTTAACATACCCAAAGTATAGAGGAACTTGACTAAACTTCCATGATATAATGAAAAAAGGAGACAAGTCTCATGAAAAAGAGAGGGAATGAGCATATCAGGGCCATCTGCCATTGCAAACAATTTCCAAATGTATGCTCCACTCTGGCTTTGCAAATTAGTACCTTTAACTGCTGAGCCAAAAAGAAATATTTTTTAATCTCCTCCAAATCAATTTTATGGAACTATATTGAATTCCAAACAGGCACAAAACTTTATGATACAATCTATAACTATAAAAACCTTTACCAAGTCTATGATTCTGTCTTTGGTACTTGGTAAACTTGTTCAGTAATGCCATAAGTTAAATTTAAAGTATTAAGATTGCTTGTTGGAAGAATTGAGGCATTATGTCTTAAATCACAACATAACTTTGTTTAGTTTTTTTTTTTTTTTTTTTTTTTTGCTGTTCACCATGAAGTAAATAGTTTTCAAGTGTGTGTGTGACAGATAAATACTGTTTAATGTTTCCAAATGTGGTCTATTTACCTTATAAAATAGAAGAAAAAAAGAGCAAATAGTTTCTCTGTGAAGTTTTTTTTTTTTTTTTTTTTTTTTTGAGGCAGGGTTTTAGATATAATAACCTGAGGAGATAAGTAAATATTAATTTGTCAATTTTAACCTTAAGATGTAGTTATGAGGTTGACAAATAGAGGAACTTAGCTAACTTGGCTGGGTACTCTAAATTCAGTCTTTCATAACCATTATTATGAGCAGATTAACATCAGTAAATTCAAGTTTTAAGTTTATATCCTGAATATCATAGTAACTGGCTACCAGCTAGGGCCTTCCTTTGTTAGCCTAGTGTAAGTCCTAGCCTAATAGTCTTTTTATATCTCAAGAAGTCTGTAATCTGATCAAGTGCTTTGTTTTTAAGCTTCATTTAAGTTTACTCATACCTTCATCTACATATTTTCCTTATATCTTCATCTACATGCTTTTACTCTACAATCTATGTAACCACTCTGTAACAATCTTTTTTCAAACATTTCCAACATTTAAAGTTTTCTCTCCAGTTTATTTTTTTTTTTACTAGATATGGATATATTTTGTATGTAAAAATCACATGTTGGTACCATCCTTTCCCTCCTCCATACCCCTTTTCTACAGAGACCTTCCTCATTGGGAATGTAGGTCAACCCCATGGGGATTGTGGGTCATGCGTTATTGGGGAAGAGGAGAGACAATGTCTCTGTGCAAAATGTCCCAACTTGTGGCTCTAATAACCTTTCTTCCCCCTCTTCTGCAAGATTTCCTGAGCCATGCTGGGAGCCTTTTAAGTCTACTTCAGTGAAGGGCACGTAGGAGCATCTAGATGTCTGGTTTGGTAGGTGTTGAGTATCCTCAGTACCTTCTTCCGTCATCCTTGTGCTGATATAGCTTAACTGAGAGTACAGCATTCTTGCTCGTTTCCCCAATTCCTCTGTGGTTTCTGCTGGGGCCAAGGTGGACTGTGCTGGGTCATTTATCTCCTCAAATCCAGTTCCCATCTGAAAAACAGAAGCATATTCTCCAATGGAGGATGAAGTCAGCACCAGTTAAATGAGATAATCATGAGGAAGGATTAAACCTGAGAGTAGGCCAACCTGAGAGGGACACTTACTGAGAAGGAGGGAGGAGACAAAGGGAAGAAAAGCAAGGCCAAATTGTGGTGGGTGTGAAAGCCGGTATCAGACAGAGATGATCCAAGGCCTTCAGAGGGTCAATGGCAGCCTTGATGGTCTGATCAGGGGAAAGGAGGTCTGGGCACCTAAGAGGGCAACCAGAAGCCTCCTATCTGAGTCATGTCACCAGATGTAAGTTTCAGGAGTGACCAAGATCACATAAACCGTTCTGAAGCAAAGATGAATGCTTTTATTCAGGAAAAACATGAGCTGCCAAGGCTGGCTCCCAAGAGAGGAGCATAGCCATCCTGTTTCCAGATGTTGGACTTAATAGGGCTTTTCACTTGGGAGAAGGTGAGGAAGGGAAAAATTGATTAAAAAAAAAAAAAAAGTTTCTTTAGAGAGATCTAAGATAACCAGGGTGTGAAACCAGAGCAGTGATCAGGTGACTTATGAGATAAGGGGTAGGAAACCATGGCTTGGGGGCATTGTTAGGCAGAGAAGCCATAATGGATGGGTGGTTGCCACACCAATTCCAGTGGAGTCTGTGTAGCATAGAGCCTAAACAGCTTGAATAGCTACCAGTCCCAGGGTTTGCGTCACACGTGATTAGGCCCCCTGGAGGTCCCTGGCAGAGTCTTTGGTGTTTTGTGATTTGGGTCTCATTCTGCAGTGTGTTCTTTCTCTGGGTGTTTGCCTTATTGATTCTAGGAACTAAGCCCACTCAACTTTATACTGATAAAATCATGCTGTCAGCAGATAATCTCGATGGGCCTTTAGATGTTCCAGAAACTAAGAACACAAAAACAGAAGCTTCCACCTATGGAGACAGCCCTAGCCTCAGTGACCCCAGCAGCCTTAACCGCGACGCCGGCTATATCTAAAAAGCTTGAACAGCTAATTTTTATTCTTGCTGAGAATGTGACTTTAACTCCATATGACCCTCCACTAACAGAATTGTTTGGAGGTCTGCAGTTTCTGATTCATGGCAGATGATGGGAACCACCTAAATATAGAGGGCCTTATAAATTTGATCCTACTGATGCACCACTCCCTTGGACAAGAAAATATGATGAAAATCTAATCAGATGGATAACATTTAAAGGAAAGAAAATCAAATATTATTCATTGAGTATATGGGAAATGATCAGAAAAAGCCATCCCCCATGGTGTGCTTTGACGGATAAACAACAACAAAAGCTTAGATGAAAAGTATATGTATTCTTTGCTGTTAGAAACAAAAGATTGTATGATATATCTGAAAACCCTTTAAGTCAAAAAAGAATATTAAAAGACCTAAAAGTTTGAGATAAAATGTGGGACCCCAATGTAAATGTAAGATGTTAATCTTAAAAATCTTTAGATGTTAGTCATTAACCACAAATGTCTGGTCTCCAACAGCTACAGAAAGAAAAAGTTCCTGGGTATAGCAAGTTTATACTGAGTATATGTCATAAGGAGTTATTGTACTGATTTCATTTGTTGAAAACCTGCCAAATGGAGCAGCTCCTGATTGTTTCTGTATATAACTAAGGCCTGAAAGTAAAGTTCTTTGCAGCAGCAATCACAACCTGTGTTGTCTGTCTGTCGCATCAAATCCGTTCCTTACCTGAATATCCAAGCCTGGTCCCTCTGCAGAGACATCCTCACTGGGTGGTCTACAGCAGGTGGTTTCTTGAAGAATGTGGATAATCCACTTCCTTATACCTGTGGCCATTGTGCTGTCCTTGGTGACTCCATTTTGGGAGCCCATCCTGACCTAACACACACAGTATATGTTTCTTCTAAACCTCTCTACATGAACTTCTAGATCCTAAATTTCGACATGCTTGTGACTCTGCTCCTACCTTTATGTAGACACCAACTTCCCTTAAATAAATTTCAGGATTTATGATTTCCCTCTAAATAAACTAAAGTCTGTTTCGTTTCATCAATTCTTTGTTAAAATAGGATAATGACAAAAATTGTGGTTCATAAATTTTAAACCCCAAAATCATGCATCATAGCCTCATATGTAAATCTCTTGGTCCCTTTTCATTCTCCTGGTGTTGACTCTCCTGGCCCTTGCTTTGGTAAACTGTCCCCATTCCTAGCCTGGTTGGGAAGGAGGAGGATTTTTTTTTTCCTGCTGGGATATTTCTCTGACTAATTTCAATTGTGCATTGTTCTAGGGGCTTTCTTGCCTAATCCTGTGTGTAAAACTTTCTTTTGGCTCTCTTCACTCTTTTAGTTTTTGCTTTCTGACCACTGTTAGTACCTCTTTCCATTTGCAGCCATGCTGACTTGCCTGGGCATTTTCTTGCTTGCTTTCTACATGTATTTTCTTCATGGATGCTTTGCTACATGTGTGATCTCTCTAACTTGGGCACCTGTTTTGATTTGGGCTCCCATGCTTGCCAGTGTGTGTGTGTGTGTATGTGTGTGTGTGTATCCAGGCTTTTTCCTGTGTGAGGGAGACTGTCTCTGTCTCCCCTTTTGGCTTGAGTTTCTTGCTAGCCCTCCCTCTGGATGCTAACTCTCCCCTAAACAACTTCAGAATTTATAATTGAACTTTCTTAGACTTCAAGTTTTTAATTATTTGCTAACTCAGATAAAAATGTAAATGTTGGGGTCCACAGTCATGGGATTTCCTGTATCTTTATGAAATTTAATCCCTCTATTGACCCCAAATCCTGCATCACAACTGCTTCTACTCAACTATATTCTTGGCTTTAAAGTGCCTTGATATTCTTTGCTTCTGTTTTTCTTTACTTGCTAGAACCCCATGTTGTGTGTAATGAGTACAACTAGCACCAAAGACACCCATTGATATCTATGCCACATTCCTGGATCAAATGGAATAGTATATGGTTTTTCCAGTGACTATGAACACAAGGGCTGACCTCTGATGTCCTAAGCCACTCTCATGCCCTTATGAAAGCAACCCAAGACACAGTAGGAGAACTACTTTTAAAAGCAGCACATTCTGGATCCCAAACATAAGAAGTAGCCATGTCCCTTTGCTCACCCTTCTCCTGACATAACCACTTTGTGAAGCTATAGCCTCAGGCAGGGAGACTATAAAACTAGCTCTACTAGTCTGTTTTATAGCCTCAGTTAAGGAATTCTAACACCTTTCTCAGTATTTATAATGCTAGCAAACTGTTCTCTTTTTGAGACTGTCTTTAAATCTGGGTTTACTCTATATGATATTTTAAGGAAAGGATTCCCCTAGCTCTCAATGCAAAAATAGAAAGAAATAGAGATCTGACCTAAAGAAATTTTGGAAAAGCATTTCTGTCAGTAAGGACATCTTTCCTTCTGCAGTTTAGCTCATAAAAACAAACAGGGAAAAATATGCTTTAGGTCTACATAACAAGCTTCACCTTTGATCGTTTTGTGTTACTGAATCTTTCTTACATCTCAGAGAGAAGATATAAAATTTCTACTTAATTTTATTGTCTTAGGGTACAGCTAAAACTTATTATTAATGTCATTTATGTGTGCTCATGATATTACTTTTAAGTGTTGTTTTCTATGTGTTGTTTTGTCAAAAAGAGATAACCCAGAATTCCAGATATATAAAGTGTAGCCACTTCAAGTATTCATTTTGCACAGACCATATTATTTCTCACCTTTTGTGTTGGTTTGAATATAAATGTATGTCCCACATGGCCTCATGGATTTGTGATTAAAAGGTTAAAAGTTTTACTTACTCAACCTGCTGAAGGGTGAATTGGGGGTGGATATTGAAGTCCAGCCTTGTTGGGTGTAAAGAGCCAGTTTCAGCTCTGGTTCTTCATGTTTGCTGGCTGTTGTGGATCTATGGAAGTGAATAAGCTTATTCTGCATGATGATACTTCCCCTGGATTTTGTAAACCTGTAATAAACTCTTTCCACCCATAAACTGATTGTGGTCAGCTGTTTGTCCCGGCAATGAGAAAGAAACTGTAATAGACAGTTTAGAATGTCATATCTCTCCTAAGTGTAGAACCAATTCTTTGACCAGAATCAGTCCTGCTGTTTCAGTTCATAATTTTGAAAGGTGCTGATTATGAGAGAGGGATCATTCCTCAATGACCCCTCCCAACCATGCCTGCTAATATTTAACCAGCTACCCAATATAATGGCTGAGTAATTGTAACAGAGGAAACACGGCAATCAAATTCTTATCCATCTTCTTACTCATTTAGCCCTTCTCAAAAAACACTGTGGCATCCCAGACAGTCATTTAGACAATGAGAGACAGTGGTCAAGGTCAGATAATATTCTCTTTGGAAACAGGGATTGATCTAGATTTTCTTAGTTAGACAGAGGTAAAGATGTCTCCAGAGCAAGTGAAATGTATTTCTTAGAAAGAACCTTTTTAAGCAAAGGTAGAAGCACCATGAGTTCGAGGCTACCCTGAGGCTACATACTGAATTGCAGGTCAGCCTGGGCTAGAATGAAACCCCAAACATCATTTTATCTGACAGAATTTTGAGCTTTTATGGGAAACTTTGCAGGTCATAATTTGAAGAACCAAAGGACAACCAGGTTCCTTCATGTTTACTGTGAGTTTATTTGCACTGTTGTGACAATTAATTTGTTAATAGTGACAGTTTTGTTCTGCAGACTAAGAGGGGAAAGTTGTCATGTGCCAGTGATATATTTCAGTGTTTGTTCAAAGTTCCAAGCTCTTCCTTTTGAACATGACACCTCCTTGAGCAGTTTGTTGCTGCTTTAATATCCTATCAGAGTGCACTGGAAAAATGAGTGAAACAAAGTTACTCACTTCAACCTCAGGCCCTTAAAGAGGGAGTGGGCTTAGTAGGCATGAGAAAACATCTGGCTCCAAGATGTGAATTGGTGAACTGAGGGTGAATCCTATATAATGTTCCTCAGTATTTTCTTTACGTAGCAGATAAACTCCCACTGGTTTGGATTTTTTTTTTTTTTTTTTTTTTTTTTTTTTGGTTTTTCGAGGTAGGGTCTCACTCTAGCCCAGACTGACCTGGAACGTACTATGTAGTCTCAGGGTGGTCTCGAACTCACAGCGATCCTCCTACCTCTGCCCCCCGAGTGCTGGGATTAAAGGCGTGTGCCACCACACCCGGCTTGGATTATTTTTTTTTATAAATTTTATCCTGTCAGACCACAAAGTCAAAAGCCTGTGAGACTATCAAGTGGAAAAAATATGACATAGTGGGAAATTTTTTTAAATTTCAATTAGAAACAGGTGTACACCCTGTTGCCTCAATGATAGCATTGTGATCAAGTGCCTACAGATTATACTGGTGTCTGTCTTCTGCCTCCATCTTCCTATCATGTTGTTATGAAGACCAAAATAAGTGCAGTTTTGATATGTCCCCCAAAGCCTCAGGTACTTTTTATTAAGGTTAAACTTCCAGCTTAAGTCTTCAGCAGCCTACTGGAGGGGGTGTGTCATTTGGGCAGATCTGATTCTATCGTAAAAGGTGTGAAAAGCAGTTTGAGTTCTGGTGGGGTCCCTGTTTGCGGCTTCTTGGTGTTCGCTGGCTGCTGGTGGTTTTTCTCTTTGCTTGGATCTGTGAAAGGGAGCCAGCTTCTGCCACTGATGGAATATCCCCAGGATCTATAAACTCGATATAAACTTTTCAAGCTTCCTCCTATAAACTGTGTTTGTTTGGATGCTCATCCTAGCAATATGGAACTGACTATGACAATAGGTAATACAAATAGACTTGGCTTAAAACTGTTAGAGAACAGTTTATGTAAGAATAAAACTAAAAACAAGTTTCCATACTAAGGTGACAATGTCTACTGTCAATGACACTTTTCATAAAAAAGATGATGTTTAACTATATATATATATATATATATATATATATATATATATATATATATATATATTTGGTTTTTTGAGCCAAGGTCTCATTCTAGCTCAGGCTGACCTGGAATTCACTATGTAGTCTCAGGGTTGCCTCGAACTCACAATGATCCTCCTACCTCTGCCTCCCAAGTACGGGGATTAAAGGCACGTGCCACCACGCCCTCAGAACCATAATTTCTTTTCTGTTATATTCTCTACTTTAGCTCTGTCTAGTAAGTCACAGGTTCCCAGCCTGAGTGTCTGAGTGTGCCATGAGGTTTCTCTACCATCATCCTGCTGTGGTTTGCCATCTAGCATGGGTCATAGCCCTGCTGTGCTTGTGCTTCCCACACCATATCCTGAAACACAGAGTCCGACATGGAGTCTTGTTAGCACTGACTATGAATGCTGTTTGCTGCACAGTTTGTACTGCTGTAGACACAAACTGCCACAGCCGGAATCTGCATTTCTCACATTAGTATCTGAAATTCAGGTTAATGTTCAATCTCACATTCATGCACAATCATTCAGAGTTTAAAATAATTGTTTCATAGTTATTCCATTAATTCCTGTTCTATCTAAATGGGGCCAGTCTCAGTCTCACATTGGAAATCCTCCAAGGTTTTACTATGGCCCCTCTTTCCCACCAAATCAGGGGCCAGTATCACTTTGGAATCCCTTCAAGGTTTAATTGCAGTCCCCTTTTTCTACCTGATCAAAGGGCAGTGCCACCTTGGAATTGCATCAATGCAGCCTCCTGCAGGGATCAGTTCACACTGGCTTCTGTCAGTCTACCCCAGGTGTTTTACCTAGTCTGGACATCCACACTGGTCCTTCATCTCACTACACCTGGTGAGAGCTCCAGTCTAGAGCCTTGCAGTCCTCTTTTGGCCTCCTGGAAGGAGGCCCTGATAACTATTTGGGGGTGTGCACTTCTCTGTTTCAGGGCCCATAGGCGGGTTGTAGGGCCCAGAAGCAGCAGCCCCAATCACCAACTGTGGTACAGCAGCAAAATCTCACTGGGCCTTCCAGAAAGGTGACAGGAATTTATGGGTGTCAAGAGACCAGCAGCCAAGTCAGGTGAAGGAGAGGAAGTGTATTTATGCCAGTGGACTGATGCCTGGATTTCTATGTACTGACATCATCCCTGAACTCAAGTTTGTTAGGAACTTTATACTATAAGCAAGCATGAGTTACAATAATGCATGTGTAACAGTTGAGCAACCAGGTTACAAAAGAGTTACAAAAATGTAACAGTTTGGCAAACAAAGACTATAATGTGGCATATGATATGTGATAGTTGAACCTGCAATAAACTTCAAAGGAAGTAAGGACACTAAACTCCAAGGGGTGAGGACAGCTTTCCCAGCCATTCAACATCATTCCTTCTTTATCTCATCGTTAGTAATTCCTTCTTTATCTCATCCTGCTCCATTTCAGTAACTTTGTAGACCTCTGTGGAATTATAAATATACCTAATAATTACAAAGGCCACATAAAAGAAAGGAAAGTATATGATACACTGAATATCCTCTTCCTGGTAATTTATTAGTATAAAGTTATTCCTGAACAGTGAGCACTCCCTGTGCAGCCCTCAAACAACCCAAAATCACTTGTCTCACACTCATCTCCTCTTCCCCACATATTCCTCCTTTATAAGACAATAAACAAAACTATTTCAATTACTTCTCAATGTTCTCTGCTTTGGGTATTGCTCAAACTACCCCAGACTTGGGAATGTCATCCAACAACTTATTTGCTCACTGTACACATGAACTTTTCACAGACACCCTGTCAGGATTTTCTATCTGTATAAAGGCAAATTTTCTGTGTCACTTTGAATGTGTATCCTTCACCAGTTATGTATGTCCAAAGGAAGGAAGCAGATAATTATCCTTAGGTAATTATGTGGTCCTTTGTTTTATTTTACCTCCTAAAGTATAAAGACATACCCTGATCATAAAGGGAGATATGTGTTTCCAACATAAGAGTCAAAGACTCAGCTGGCATGAACTGAGGAGCATGGGCTTAGAGGGACTTGAGATCTGTGCTATAACCTGATTCTGACTTACTCCACTCAAATGATTTGAACTCTATGACCTGCAACTGCATTACTGGTGATGTCTACTTCATTCTACAGAACATTTGAACATATTCCATTAATCAAGTGTTATGTAAACAATGCATATTATTATTAGGAATTTTATATTTTTCATATAGGAACAAGACTGCTCAAAATTTTAGCTAAGAATCCTGTAATTACTCTATAACTTTATAAATAGCATGAAAGTTAAATGTTAGCATGAGTATTAAATGTTAATAACATGGATCATACTTATATAGGAAGATATACACACATTATATATATATAATAACTTACCCAGTCACAGAAAGATAATCGCTGCATAGTCTCACTCATCTATAGCACCAAACCTGAATCTACCCAAGATGCCGACATACCCAGCAAGCATCTCAAGGACAAGACAATAGGGTGGGTGGGGATGGAGGGGAGGGCAAGGAAGGGGTGGGGGACACAAATCTAGACCCAAATGGCAATGGCACCATAAAATTCTACATCCTAAAAGGCAGACCAAACAGTTGAACCTTCACCAGGCCCTTAGAGGGAACACCTGAGCCACAAGGCACTGGAGAGGCTACAATAAATACTGACTTTAATCTTGTACAGCTAGGGTTCATAAAGTACAAAGGCAGATCATCTTTCTGTACAGAATGTGTAGTTACTGCTTCTAATCCCAATGTACTTGTGTTTGCTAAAGGGTAGGTAGGAATGTTATTAGGAATTAGGTGTGTTTACCACCCAGGCCAAGTGTTATCTCATGGTGCTAAGCTATTCTATATGCTTGCCTGCCTCACAATGTCACCAGAGGTGTCCTCACTTTAGTGTATTCCACTACTTGTGTCAGGAGCCTCTGTCAACCACACTTGGCTTTGCAATCTATAGGCATTGTATGTTCTCCCATCTGCCTAAGTGTCCCCAGATCACATGCCCAGTGGTGACTAATGGTCTAGTGGAGCTTGCTTAAATTAACTGGGCACAGACAGGAGAATATAGTCAGGCTTTATACCATTAGGCAAGTTCCTTCCAATTTGAAAGTTCATAAGCCAACATAATTCTCTCTACATTAAGCATTTTCAAACTCTCACCAGAATAGCCCATAAAATTTAGCTTACCACTCTGTAAGGGTCCTACAGTCACAAGTACCAAGTCCTGCCACATTCATCCAGTATAAAAGTTCCAAAGGACCAAATCCAAATGATCAGATTCATGTCCAAAAGACCAACTTCTCTGGCATCAAATTATTGTTGTAATCAGCTTCACCTTGCTGGCACAAAGCACCTGAACAAAAGTAGTTTGTAGGAAGAAATGGCTTATTTTGACTTACAGACTCAAGGATATGGCAGGGGAAAATGTGGCATAAGCAGAGGCTAGACATCAGCTCCTGGCCAACGTCAGGTAGACCACAGCAGCAGGAGGGTGTACCTAACACTGGCAAGGAAAACATGGAATGGCATATTTCATGACATGAAAGTAAATAACTGTGTACCAAGCTTACTATATTGAGGAAAGATTTTTTTAATCGGCAAATAAATCAAGATAATTCATAATCACTAAGCCAGAACTGCAAAATATAATTAACGGAATACTATATACATGAGAATAAAGGCAATCTCAATCACAGAAGCATAAAAAAGAATAAATTTTACAAGAGCAAACAATTAACAAGATGTCCAACCAAATAAATCAGTAAACTCAATGCTAATATAGAAGAATCAAAATAACAAACGGTAAACTAACCAACCGGAAAAGTGACCAGTAAAACTCTAAGAATTAATTAGTGTTTCTTAGTAATGGCCCTAGATGTAAATAAACTTAACTAATCAATAAGGTACCCCAGACTAGTTGACTGGATCACAAAATAAGAACCAATTAACTGTTGTCTCCAAGAGATACTCATCAAGAACAAAAATCCACAGACTGAATGTCAAGGATGAAGTCATTCCATTACATTAGTAAAAACTAAAAAGAAGCTGTCATAGAAATTCAGATTTCTAATAAAGTAGGTTCCAAACAAAAATTATTCAGAAGTATACTCTGGTTTCTCTTCAGACCAAATAAATCTTTCGCCTTTTACTAAAAAAAAAAAAAAAAAAAAAAATTATTCAGAAGAGATAAACAAGGTCACTAAATATTAATGAAGGGAACATTTTTTCAAGAAGATATAACACATGTAACAATAGATGCACCAAATATTGGGGCTCCCATTTTCATAAAACAATCACTAATTAGCATAACACATCAAATAGATTCTGTCATAGTAATAGTGGGTAATTCCAATTCCTTACTCTCATTTTTAATTTGGTTATTCAAATGAAAACAAAACCTCAGTAAGGAAGCTCTAGAATTAAACTGCAACATAAATCAAATGGACTTACTTGTTGTATGACTCACTTTCACTTTGTTGGAAAAATATACTCACCAGAAGCAGCTAATTAAAGGTTTAGTTTGGTTTATATTTTCAAGGGAAAGTTCAACATGGTGGGGAAGACATGTCAGGAGCAGGCTCAATCAACACATTATCAGGAAGAAGCAGAGAGAGACAGTGAATGCTGCATGCTTGGCTGTCTTTCTCCTGTATATCCAGTCCAGGAATTCAGCCCAGAGAATGGTGTCACTTACAGTTAGGGTGGGTCTTCCCATCCCAACTAATGCAATCTAGAAAATCCCTCACAGACTGACCAGAGATTTGTTTCCATAGTGATTCTAAATCCAGCCAAACTGATACCCAGAGATTAACCATCACACAGGCATACAGATAGATAACATTCCATCTAACAGATATATAATACACATTCTTCTCAAATGCCCATGTGACCTTACAGAAAACAAACCACATGCCAAGTAACAAAACAAGTCTTAATAAGTGGTAAAAGAATAAAAATCCAAATCATTTGTTAGATCTTGTAAGCTTATAGTGAAATGAAACTAAAAATCAGTAATAGAAACTATATAAATACTTGGAAACTGAACAATACAAGTTTAAATGTATTTTAAACTATTTAGTTTCAAAAAGAGAGGGGGGATAGGTATGCAAGGGTTTCTTCCAGCAGCAAATGAATTCCAGATATATGCAACACTTTGTGCTTCTGGCTTTTCATGGGTACTAGGGAATTGAACCCAGGCCATCAGGCCTCAACTATTGAGCCATCTCTTCAGCCCTACAGTAGAATTATACAGTAGAATGTATAATGGAAATCTTTCTGCAAACCAGGATTTTCTATATCACATCATTTTTACTCCCAAACATCAAAGCTAACAAAAGACTTTTTTTTTTCGTTTTGGTTTTCCAAGGTAGGGTCTCACTCTAGCTCAAGCTGACATGGAATTCACTGTGTAGTCTCCTCCGACTGCCAGAGAGAAAATACTGCATGTCACATTATAGTTAAAGCAGTAACATAGGAAAGAGAGAGAGAGAGGGAGGGAGGGAGAGAGAACAACCAACTTTTCTCAAATTGTGCCACACATCAGAGAACAGGGAAAGCTCCTCAACTCCTGTTATAATGCTAGTATCACCCTAATACCAAAATGAGGCAGAGAGGTCACAAGAAAAGAAAACTACAGGCCTATTTCCCTGATAAACTGAGATGCAAAGATCCTGAACAAAATCCTCACAAACAGAACTCAATAGCACATCAAAAGCATTATCTACGTTGACCAGGTAGGCTTCATCCCAGGAACACAGGGATGATTCAACATACAGAAATCTGTCAATGTAATACACCACATAAATAAGCTTAAACAGAAAAACCACATGATCATCATGATAGATGCAGAAAAAGCCTTTGACAAAATACAACATCATTTCATGATCAAAACACTGGAGAGAATGTGCATGGATGGTCTATATCTCAACATAATAAAGGCTATATATAAAAATCCTAAAGCTAAAATAATACTTAATGGGAAGAGACTTAAGGAATTCCCATTGAGATCAGGAACAAGAAAGGGGTGTCCACTCTAACCTCTGCTCTTCAACATAGTACTGGAAGTACTAGCTCTAGCAATAAGACAGGAGAATGAAAGAAAGGGGATACAAATTGGTAAAGAAGAAGCTAAGTTAGCCCTATTTGCAGATGATATGATTCTATATAGAAATGACTTGAGAAACTCCACCTCAAAATAAGTGACATTGTCCCATTTTCAATAGCATCAAAAAATTAATTAATTAAAATACCTCGGAATAACATTAACCAAAGAGGTAAAAGAACTTTACAATGAAAACACTCAAGAAAAAAATTGAGGAGGATTTGAGAAAATGGTAAGACTTGCCATGCTCCTGGATAGGCAGAATTAACATTGTGAAAATGGCAATCTTACCAAAGCAATATACAGATTTAATGCAATACCAATAAAAATCCCAACATATCTCTCTCTCTCTCTCTCTCTCTCTCTCTCTCTCTCTATATATATATATATATATATATATATATATATATATATATATAAAATTTTAAAAATTGAAGAAAGATAAAAAAATTGACAAAAAATTAACCCAAAACTAATTAAAAGAGATGAAGGAGACTGCTTTAAATTCATTAAGAGAATTACTCAACAAGACAACATTGCAGGTATATACAAATATGCATCAAACACAGGTGTTTAAATTTATATGCATATTCTAGTAAACATGAAGTCAGACAAGGATCCCAACACAATAATAATGAGCAACTTGAATACCTCACTATTATCAAAAATGCCTTTTAAGTATATGTCTTTATCTCCTTTGCTTAATGCTGCTTTCTTAGTTAGAGAACATTTTGTTTACATATAGCAGCAAATAACAGGAAGACCCAAGACACATAAACATGCTAGGGCCTAGGAAACATTACAGAAAATGTGGCAGTTTAAATTTGAGTACTGCTCTGCATACTAGTCAGAGAAGATTCTTCATGGAGATGGAAGTAGACATTGAGGAGGCTCAAAACTCATCAAAGCAAAAGGTCTCAGGCTGCTGAGAGGTAAACAGTAAAGGAGACTTCTTACATGCCTTGGAAGGTTTAGGGAACATTATGGAAGAGGGGTCAGAAATTATGTAAGAGCCACAGGGTGGAAAGGCATAGTCACAGGCATTTTTCTCCATACAGGAACCAATTGGTGCCATCATAGCCCATAGTGATTACCAATACCTCCATTGAGCATAAGAGAGGGGATAGAAGAGGATAACCCATGGGGAGTAAGAGCAATTTACAGTATCTTCATATATTAAAGCCCCCAATAATTTTTTATAACAGTAAAAACTCTGCTGTATATTTAGATTATGGCATGATATATCTGAAGTAATTATAGCACAACATGAACATATTGACCATAATTATAAAAGAAAAAAATAAGTTGCAAAATTTTATGTGTAATGTAAATGTTCTTTTGTAAAGTCAAAAATAATTCATCGAAGCATGTACTTATGAATGAATGATCTGAACCTACGTAATAAAATTGGTGTATAAAACAAAAACATAGACAGAATGGTAAAATGTTGGTTGGGAACTTATGGACAAGATGGTGGAATAGGAACCTCAACAAAGAAACCTGAGGAAAAATGAGGAAAGATAACACACAATACACTCTTCTACCAAAAATTTGTGTAAGAAGTTATTAACCCAGGTGAGGCCCCTGAAAAGACACAGGAGGGAGATGGTAGCTTACAACAATCATAAAGGCAGCTAGGATAGGGCTCAAGCCAGAAGCCTCTAGAAAGTGTGTCTAATATCCCAGTCCTACCTGAGCCAGCAAGGGCAAATCCCATTAGAAGGGATCCTTCCACTCACACAGACCTTAAAATTAAAAAAAAAAAAAAATCTGTAGGAGAGGACATCAGGAATAAGATGAGCAGCTCTAGATCAACTTCAGAGAGCTTTCCATAACATCTCCTCACCAAAGAGATCTGAGGACATCTAGGGATCAGGACCTCATCCCACACACAGCACCAGCACAGCTGATCTGCAGACATAACCAGCTAATTCTAATCCACAGTGCACCCAAAAAGGAATCAGTTTCTCACTAAATATATAGGAAAGATGTAAAGTCACCCCAAAAGATAACTGGGCTGTTTTACACTGGGGCAATACATATCCCAAAGATGGGAATATAGACTTGTATTGAAGGTGCTAATTGTATCTTCTGTATCACAGCAGGTGGCTAAATAAAAGAATCCTAGAGAGAGAGAGGAAAAAAATCCAGCAAATTATGATAAAATTGCTGATTTCTTAGATATTTTGTATGTTTAATTTATGTTGCCAGTCTTAAATAAGTTGTGTGTTGGGGTTGACATTGTCAACTTTGATATATCTTAAGTTACAGTGCCTTTCTTACTTTCTTGCTTCTTTCTTCTTTGGAAGTGGGCTCGTATACGCTGGCATAAACTAACATGGAATTCATTGGAGCCCAGTAATCTCAGTTGCTCAATTAATAAGATCTCTCTCTCTTTTTTTCCATCCTTGTTTACACATTCCTTTCTCCTCACTCCCTCTTATTTATTCTACATTCCTGCAACCTTCTGCAGCCTCACCAACCTCTAACATATGGAAAAAAACAAACAACATCCTAACTTTTCTCTCTCTGATACTTGTGCCACCTGCATTTTTTTCTAAGTTAATTCTAGTCCTCACAGTAACTCACACTATACTGCTACTATTTCTAAGCAACCAAAACCCTAGCATATTTCATACCAGCAATTATTGAATTGCTGTCAATTCATTATTGGCATATCCAAAAGCTTGTATCACTCCTGCAATTACTCTGAGAGAGATAAAGAAGCCAAAGATACTGTCTTGAACCCTTGTCCTTAACATACAACTTCTGATTTACACATCTCAGATTACAACAGACAGCTAGAAAACCCAAGCATTGGAATAACTCAAGATACAAAAATCTCTGTGCAACAACACAAAAATCAGTACAACATAATTCCACCAAAAATTATAAATCCCACAGTAATGACCTCCAGTGAGACTGAATTAGATGAAATACCAGACAGGTAATGACTATAAATATGCTCAACAAAATCAAAGCACTCAAAGAAGAATAACACTCATGAAGGAATTCAACTAGAATACAGAACATCAACATAATGATGTGTGGGAGGTGAATTGCAAAATATATGTAAAGAGATAAAAACATAGAAAAAACGCCAATTTGAAATACTGCCAATAAAAAACATGGTTTGTTAAATAAAATCTCTGTAGAAAGTGTATCCAATAGCATGAATAAAGAAGAGGACACACCATCTGAGCTAGATGACAAAGGGGAATATCTAGAACATTCCAGAAGAAGATATGAAAAGGACTTTCAAAACATTTGGGTCACTATGAAGAAATCAAACTTAAGAATTCAAGGTAAAGAGAAGAATTTCAATCTAAATGCATAGTAAGTATTATCCACAAAATCATAGAAGAAAATTTCTCCAAAATAGGAGATAAGAATGCTTTATAGGAGGCAAGCAAATAAGAGCTGAAAAGAACTACTCACCATATCATAATTAAAATACTAAACACACAGATCAATGAAAATACATTAAAAGCAATAAGAGAAAAGTACCTAGTCACCAACAAAGACAAGCACATCAGGACAACAAACATTATTCACCACAAATTTTAAAAGTCAGAAGAACTTGGAGTGATGCATTCTAAGTTCTATAAAACAACTGCTAACCTAGGCTACTATATCCAGCAAAGCTATCTGTGATAGTTGAAGGAGAAATAACTGCCATGATAAAAACACATGAACACTAAGCCAGCTCTACAGAAAATACTTGAAGGGATCTTTCAGTCTGAAGAGATGTAAAATCACATGCATGATACCACAGGAAAGAATAAACCATGCGCAACTAATAGTTAATGCAAGGTACTAACAGAAAAACAGCAAGTGCTACAAAATCAGGAAGAAAGACAGGGATGAAAACACACCCTTTGTGTTACAGATTGCTCTGAGTTGAAATATTCTGTACTAAAGAGAGAAAGGAGGCTCTGGGAAATCAAGTGAAGGTGTATATAAGTTATTATCAACCACAGTAGAGAAGTAGAAGAGACCAAGATCTTCAGGAAAGGAGGAAACTGGCCAGAATCCCACCAAGGCACCAGTGGCCCTGACCCACAAGCCCACCCTGCCAGCAGCACAGAGAGGCAGGAGCAGAAACAAGGTGAGGATATTTTCCACTCATATCAGACTCCTTGCAAAGACAAGAAGCCTGAAAGGGAAGACACCAGAGACCAGCTGAGCAGTTGCTGAAGGAAAATACAAATGGGACCAGCTGAACAGCTCCAGTACAACTCTTGGAGCCCTGCAAAGTCTCCCATCCCCCAACCAATGGGTTCATGAACATCTGGAGAACTCATTCACTTCTGGCTGCCTGGCACTGCAGGAAATCAAGGTAGGCACTCAGCATTGGTGAGACTGGAAGCCATACCAAAAGGTAACAGAGCCTAGTTATACAAAGCCAGATACATAGACCTGCACTAGAAAAGCTAATCTCTCTTTCCATGTAATGAAAGGTTATGTATTACATTTGGATATATTCTTGGTTGGCTTTGTTCTTCTCAAATAAGCTGTATTTTGCTGTTGACTATTGTTGCCTTTTATGTTTGCTGATTTTTAGGGCCCTTGTCTTTTTGTTTCATCATTAACAGGGGCACGGACTGACTGGCCCCAGGCAGACTTGGAACCCATATCAGACTATAAATGTCAACCTCCTATTTGACAGGACTAAGGGTGTGGAATAACACACACTCTTAGGGACTTTGGCTTTACTGGATTATCTGTTCAGTTTAATCCTTGCTCATGTATAAATACCCTGTGCTGGTTTTTATTGAATGTCTATATTGTTCAGTTGAATTTTAGAATTTGCCAGTAATTTGTCTCACCCAGTCTACTACAATACTTGAATAGCAGGCAAACTCAACACTTAGTGACACTCTTGTTTCTCTTGGAGTATAGGAGTACACCTGGAAATCCTTCACTGAAGATATCTAAAACTGGTTTTACACAGCTAAGAACACTGCATATAATTAGAAAACCCAAGCATCAAACTAACTCAAGATGCAAGAATCTCTACACTGTAATACAAGAAATACAAAAAATCAACACAATACAGTGCCACCAAAAATTAAAATCCATCAGAAATGACCTCTGGTGAGACTGCTGTAGATAAAATGCCTGACAAAGACTTGAAACAGTGATTATTTCTATGTTCAAAGAAACCAAAGAAGAAGAAAAAAAAAACTCCTGAAAGAGAACATAGGAAATCAACTTAATGAAATAATGAGGTCATTACAAGACATGAGTAAGGAAATAGAAATAATGAAAGAATACCAATAAGAAATACTAGAAATATCTGGAGGGAGCATGTTGTAGTTGTATGGACTCCTGCCCTTCCTTTGGCTCTTACATTCTTTCCACCACCTCTTCTGCATTAGACCCTGAGCCTTGGAAGGTGTGATAGAGATATTGCAGTACTTAGCACTGTGGTCATTTCTTTCCATCACCATGATACCTTCTGAGTCATCCCAAGGTCACTGCCATCTGAAAAGAGAACATTCTCATAGTACATACATTTAACCAGACAACAGCAGACATTACACCCCTAGGGCTCATGACTACTTCCAGACACAAAATGGCCTGGATATCCATGGCCTCACAGTGCCTGACACTATCTGCATAAGACCATCATAAGAGGAGGAAAAGATCATGACATCAAAAGTAAAAGAAACTGATTGAGATGGGGAGGGGGTATGATGGAGAATGGAGTTTCAAAGGGGTAAGTGGGGGGAGGGAGGGTATTACCATGGTGTATTTTTTTTTACAACCAAGGAAGTTGTTAATAAAAAACAAGGAAAGCAAAAACAAACAAAAAAAATCGGGCTGGAGAGGTTGCTTAGTGGTTAAGCACTTGCCTACAAAGCATAAGGACCCAAGTTTGATTCCCCAGTACCCATGTAAGCCAGATGCACAAGGTGGCATATGTGTCTGGAGTTCATTTGCAGTGGTTAGGGGCCTTGGTGTGCCCATTCTCTCCCTATCTCTCTCTGCTTCTCTCTCTCTCTCCAATAAATAAAAATAACTAAAAGTTTTTCTTAAATAAATACTAGAAATGATAAACAGAGTAAGTCAAATAGAAGACTCTGTAGAAAGTCTCACCAGTATAATGGATCAAGGAGAGGACAGAATATCCAAACTAGACCAAGTGGAAGAGCTAATACAGTCTAACAAAGAGAAAGACAAACTAATAGGAAGATATTAATGAGAATCTCAAGGTACTTGGGAAACTGTGAAGAGAGCAAGCATAGGAATTCAGGGCATAGTAGAAGGAGAATAATTTCACTCCAAATGTATATCAAGTATTTTCAACAAAATTATAGAGGAAAACTCCCAAATAGGGAAAGTGATGTGAATACAAATACAGGAAGCCTATAGAACACGAAACAGACAAAATCAGTCAAGAATTTCTCATTGTCATATTATAATTAGACTGCCAAACACACAAACCAAAGAAATATATTGAAAGCAGTTAGAAAAATCAAGTCACATGCAAAGAAGAGCCCATCAGGATAACAGAAGATTGCTTAACACAAACTTTAAAAGCCAGAAGGGCTTGGAATGATGTATTCCAAGTTCTGAAAGATAACTTTCAACCAAGATTACTTTATCCTGCAAAGCTTTCCATTCAAATAGATAGAGAAATAAGGACATTCCACAACAAAGGCAGGCTAAAGGAATATATGAAAACCAAGCCCAATCTACAGAAAATACTTGAAAATATACTCCATGCTAATGAGACAGAAAAGCACACACATAAGGAACCTGGAAAAAAACAAACTATACTCAAAACAAGAGAGTAAAGGTAGAACTGGAAGAACTACAAAACAAGAAAAATGGCAAAATAAATACACACCTTTCAGTAATAACTATTAATATCAATGTCCTCAATGCCCCCAACAAAACAACACAGGATTAAAGACTGGGTTCAACAGAAGATCCTTAAATTTGTTTCCTCCAAGAAACTCACCTTTCTACAAAAGATCGACACTATGTTAGGGTGAAAGGTTGGGAAATGGTGTTTCAAGCAAAGGAGCCTAGAAAACAAGCAGGGGTCACATTTCTAATATCTGACAGGGTAGACTTCAGATCAACATTAGTTAGGAAAGACAGGGAAGGTCATTTTATATTTATTAAAGGAACACTCCAACAGGAGGAAATTATAATCATATATATATATATATATATATATATATATATATATATATATATATATATGTATCTAGCATGGGGCCTCCCAATTTCATCAAACAAACACTATTAGAACTAAGGTCACAGATAACACCAAACACAGGCGTAGTGGGTGACTTCAACACTACACTCTCATCAAGTGACAGGTCATCCCAGCAAAAAATAAACAGAAATATATCTGGATTAAATGAGTCCATAGAACAAATGGACCCAACAGAGATATACAGGACATTGCATCCAAATGCTGCAGAATGCACATTATTTCCAGTAGCACATGGAAAATTCTCTAAAATAGAACATATATTAGGACACAAAGCCAATCTTAACAAATATAGGAAAACTGAAATAATTCCATGCACTCTATTTGATCACAATGTGATTAAACTACAAACTAATAGCAAGAAAAGCTATAGAGTGTACACAAAATCATGGAAACTAAATAATACAGAAATAAATGATGAATGGGTCAATGAAGAAATCAAGAAGGAAATTTAAAAAATCAGAGAACCCAATGATAATTAGAACACAACATACCACAACCTTTGGGACACAATGGAGGCGATCCTAAGAGGGAAATTTATAGCTTCAAGAGCCTATATATATATATAAAAAAAAAAACTAGAAAGGTCACAAGTAAACAACTTAATGCTTCACCTTAGGGCCTTGGAAAAGGAAGAACAAAGCAAACCAAAAATCAGTAGATGGGAAGAAATAATGAAGAGTAGCGCAGAAATTAATGAAATAAAAACCAAAACATAAAAAAATCCAAAGAGTCAGTGATACAAAGAGTTGTTTCTTTGAAAGGAAAAACAAGATTCATAGACCATTAGCAAATCTGACCAAAAGAAGCAGAGACAAAAATTAATAAAATTAAAGATGAAATAGGCATCATTACAACAGATACCAAATGTTGGGAGCCATAAAGCAAAAGCCTCTCCATTTTGCCTGGGCCTGTTCTTAAGTTGACTCATTCACCAGAAAGCTGGTCCATCCAGCTTGCAGTTAGGAATGTGGTCTGCAGAATCTTACCATTTGCAAAAGGCCAGTTTATGATCAGGATGTCAAGCCATTAAGGCAAGATTAGGAAAACACCCGGATACATCTCCTCTAGGTTCCCTAAGATTAGATAAACACCCAGTTTCACCTCCTCGTAGTTTCCTAACAATTCCAGCCCTAAGTCACGTCAGGCAGCTTACTCCCCCCTTTTCTTCCCCTATATAACCACTGTGTAAAAAATAAATAAAAAGACCTTGACAACTCTTTGCTTGGTCTCGTTCCTTCTTTCTCACCCATCTTTACACAGGCCTGGTCCCCCTCGCGCTCCCCGAATAACTGAGTCCTGCTGGACGGGACAACCAAAGAAATTTTGAAATATCATAGGGACTTACTATAAAGAACATATACTCCACTATGTTTGAAAATCTGAAATAGATGATTTCCTTGATGTATAAGACCTACCAAAATTAAGTCAAGATGAAATTACTCATTTAAATAGATCTATAACAAGTATGGAGATCCAAGAAGTCATTTAAAATCTCCCAACCAAAAAGGGTCAGACCCAGATCTTCATGGAAGAACTAAGACCAATGCTTCTCCAACTTTTCTATAAAGTAGAAAAGGAAAGAATCCTACCAAACTCCTATGAAGCCAGCATCACTCTGATACCAAAACCAGACAAAGATAGAACAACAAAAAAGAAAATTACAGACCAATCTCCTTCATGAATATAGATGGAAAAACTCTCAACAAAATATTGCCAAACAGAATCCAAGAATCTATCAAAAAGATTATTCACCCTGACCAAGTAGGCTTTATCCCAGAGATGCAGGGATGCTTCAACATATGCAAATAGATAAATGTAATACATTATATAAATTGACTCAAGAACAAAAATCACACTTTCATTGTTGCAGTCAGGTTGGCATTGCTGGCAGAAATCACGCCACCAAGAGCATCTTTTGGGGGAAAAGGAGGTTTATTTAGGCTTACAGTCACGAGGGGGAGTTCCATGACTGCAGGGGAAAATGATGGTAGATCAGAGGGTGGAAATCACCTCCTGGACAATGTAAGGTGGACAATAACAACAGGAAAGTATTCCAAAGACTGACAAAGGGACACCCATAAGCTCACCCCCAACAATACACTGCCTCCAAGAGGCATTAATTCTCAAATCTCCATCATCTGGGAAACTAGCATTCTGAACACCTAAGTTTATGGGGGACACCTGAATCAATCCACTACATTTGGTCTCTGGTTCCCATAAACTAATAAGCATGCATGAGGTAAATAGCAATGCATTAAGTCCAACTTTAAAAGTCCCCATTTCTTAAAATCAATCCTAATGATGTTCAAACATCCCCTTAATTCAAGAAATTTTACCTGAACCATAATACCAAAAACATCTCCCCCAAACCCATGATGGCACAGAATAAACATTCACACTGCAAAAGACAACATTGGGCATAGCAAAGGAATATTCATCCAACATAAGACTTAACCAAGGCAAACATCAAACTCTGTATCTCCAAGTCCAACAACACTAGTCAATGACAAGTCCCTAAGTTTGATAAATGTAACCAGCAACAAGTCTGTAGTTCCAATTCTGCAACTCCAGCCAGGCTACTCACAGTGCTGGAAAGCTTCTACCAAGGGTGGCTGCTTTCCTTAGCAGCCATCTCATGGTCTCTGCATCTCCAATGGGTCTCCATTGCATCCCATGATTGATCCTCACAGCTCCATTGGGTCTCCATGCAGCCATCCAACAACCTGTTTTACACTGCCCATGACCATTTCCAAAACACAACACTGTGTTGCAAATTCAATGACTCTCTCTTTCCTGCATTTCTTATACTCCATAATAACAGGTAGAGAGCCAATTTGTTAATCCAGGGGTGGAGTAAGACAGACTTTGAAGAACAGAACACTCTTTGAGCAATCAAGCCCCTTCAAAAGACTCTGGATTTTTCTGTGATTCCATTCAAATGCCAAATCAAAATGACTGTAATCTTTCATACAATTGCAGCTGAATAGGCAGAAGTTTCAGCCCAAAGATTACTTTCTGTGCAATACCCTTCTGCTCATACCAGTCCATTTCTGCACAACACAACCCTGCACAAATTATGAGGACATGGGCATAACAGCAAGAGTCTCATACAAACTGTTTCTAGCCAAGTCCAATCATAGCTCTTTCCCCCTGTCATCAGCCAAATCTCACAGTCCATAGGTGTTATTGCATTCAGGTCTTTCAACTCTGATCAGAATAGTCCATCAAGCTGTACTTACAGCACTGCAAGGTGTCTCTTAGGCCAAGGTTCCAAATCCTTCCACATCCCCACTGAAAATCAGCTCCAAAAGGCCAAAGCCACACAGACAAGTGTCTACGAGCAACACTATTCTCAGTACCAACATTACTGTCACAATCAGGTTCACATTGCTGTCAGAAAGCACCCAACCAAGAGGAGCTTTATAGAAAATAGGGGTTTATTTTATTTTAGAGACTTGAGGGGAAGCTCCCTGATTGCAGGAGGAAATGATGGCATGAGCAGAGTGTGGGCATCACCCCCTGGCCTACATAAGGTGGACAATACCAACAAGAGAATGTGCCAAACACTGACAAGGGAACATAGGCTATAATACCCATAAGCCTATCCCCAACAATACAATGCCTCCAGGTGGCATAAATTTCCAAATCTCCATCTGCTGGGAACCTAGCATTCAGAACACCTAAGTTTATGGGGGACACCTGAATCAAACCACCACAATCATCTCAGTAGGTAAGAAAAATCATTTGACAAAATCCAACATATATTCATGATAACAGTCCTACCAAAACTTGGAATACAAGAAACATATATCAACATAGCAAAGGGTATTTTTGACAAACCTACAGCCAATATAATACTGAATGGAAAAAACCTTGAAGTTTTTTCACAAAAATCATTAACAAGACAAGAGTCCCACTTTTGCTTAAGACTGAAAGTCAGCCACAGCAATAAGGCAAGAGACACACATAAACGGGATACAAATTGAAAAGGAAGAGATCAAATTATAATTATTTTAGATGATATGATTCTGTACATAAAGGACCCTAAACACTCTACCAGCAAACTGTTAGACGTGATAAACACTATTAGCAATGTAGCAGGTTACAAAATAAACACACATAAATCAGCAGCCTGATTTGCTAAAAACAAACACACACAAGATAAAATTAGAGAATCATTACCACTCACAAATGCATCAAAAAATAATAATAATAACAATAACAAAGTACCTTGGAATAAACCTAAGCAAGGAAGTGAAGGATCTCCACAATGAAAACTTTAAAACACTCAAGCAAGAAATTGCAGAAGACACTAGGAAATGGAAAGACATCCCTTGTTCTTGGATTGCATGAATCATTTTCAAAATAGTTAAAATAGCAATCTTGCTAAAAGCAATCTACACATTTAATAAAATCCCCATCAAAATTCCAACAGCATTATTCACAGAAGTAGGAAAAATAATCCTAAAATTAATTTGGAAGCACGAAAATCATTGAATAACTAAAACAACTTTGAGCAACAAAAACAAGGCTGATGGTATTATCATACCTGATTTTATTCACAGAAGTAGGAAAAATAATCCTAAAATTCATTTGGAAGCACGAAAATCGTTGAATAACTAAAACAATTTTGAGCAACAAAAACAAGGCTGATGGTATTATCATACCTGATTTTAATTTATATTACAGAGCCATAATAACAAAAACAACATGGTACTGGCACAAAACCAGACATGTAGATCAATGGAACAGAATAGAGGATCCAGATATAAGGCTGGGTAGGTACCTGATCTTTGACAAAAATGCCATAAAATGCTCATAGGAGAAAAGACAGCCTCTTCAGCAAATGGTGCTGGGAAAACTGTATATGTATATGTAGAAGGATGAAAATAGAATCTTACCTCCCTCCATACACAAGAATTAAGTCCAAGTGGATCAAAGGACTTAATATTAGACCCAAAACTCTGGAAGTTCTAGTGGGAAAAGTAGTGGAAACCATTCAGCATATTGGTATTGGCAAAGACTTTCCAAATAAAATACCAGTTGCTCAGGAAATAAAACCACTGATCAACTGCTGGGACCTCGTGAAATTACAAAGCTTTTGTACAGCAAAGGACATTGTGAATAGAGCAAAGAGGCAAGCTACTGAATGGGACAAAATCTTTTATACCTATTCATCTGACACAGGATTACTATCTAGGATATACAAAGAACTCAAAAAACAAAAAAGCAGGTTGGAGCTGGAGTGGCAGAGCACTGGCGGTACAAGTGCCAACAAACACCTGAGACCTGGGGAAGGGAGCTCAACTATACAACACCCAGCACAGGTGATCAGAGCAGAAATCCAGCAACCCAGCCAGCCTACTTGAACACACAGCACAGCAAAGAGTGACACAAGCAGGAGCAAAATGAACTGAGATCAAAATCATTGCAAAAGGGAAAGGTCTCATTTGGTCACAAACTGACTTGGAACCCTCAACAGACCAGAAATCTTAACCTCCTTGATGACAGGATTAAGGGTGTGGGGCACCACACACCCTAATGGGCAGTTAGAGGAACTAGTTGTCATAAAACCTACTCTTGCATAAATACTCTGGGCTGTTATTCATTGAAAGTGTACATGTTTTATTTAAATTTTAGAATCTGCCAGTAGTTTGTTCCACTCAGCCTACTTGAATACTCTCATAGCAAGCAAACCCAAAACCTAGGGCCACTATTGCAGATACTCTGAGACTCTTGAGAGCCACACCCAGCACCTTAATTCCTACCCTGAAGATATATAACATCACATTGATTGATACATTTAATAATACTGCAGCTAACTAGAAAACCCAAGCATTAAATTAATCCAACATGCAAAAATATATATATTATAACACAAGAAACACCCAAAATCAAGACAATATAAATCTACCAAAATGTATTAATGCATCAGAAATGACTTTCAGTGAGAATAATTTAGAGGAAATGCCTGAGAAAGATTTCAAAAGAATGATTATAAATATGCTCAAAGGCCGGGCGTGGTGGCGCACGCCTTTAATCCCAGCACTCGGGAGGAAGAGGTAGGAGGATCGCTGTGAGTTCGAGGCCACCCTGAGACTCCATAGTAAATTCCAGGTCAGTCTGGGCTAGAGTGAGACCCTACCTCGAAAAACCAAAATAAATAAATAAATAAATAAATAAATAAATAAATAAATATGCTCAAAGAAGTCAAAGAGGATATCAAAGTAATGAAAAAAGAAATTAAAGGAATCAAAGAAGACACAGGACACCAATTTAATGAAATAAATATGTCAACACAAGTCCTAAATAAAGAAATAGAAATGATAAAGAAAAACCAGTCAGAATTACTGGCAATGAAGAACATAGTCAATGAAATAATTAAAAAAAAAAGCTCTGTAGAAAATGTCACCAGTAGAATGGATGAAGAAGACAGAATAGCTACACTAGAAGACCAGGTGGCAGATCTAATACAGTCCAACAAAGAGAAAAGCAAACTAACAGTAAAGTGTTAATGGGAATTTCAAGATATTCAGGACACTACAAAAGATCAAACAAAAGAATTCAGGGTATTCAGGAGAATTTCACTCCAAAGGTATAGTAGGCATTTTCAACAAAATCAAAGAAGAAAACTTCCTCCAAGTTGGGAAAGAGATGGCAATGCAGATACAGGAATCCTGTAGAACAGCAACCAGACAAAACCTGGAAAGAACCTCTCCTTCCCATATTATAATTAAACTACCAAGCATACAAACCAAAGAAATATATTGAAAGCAGTTAAAGAGAAAAATTAAGTTACCTACAAAGGCAAGACCATCAGGATCACAGATTCCTCAACACAAACTTTAAAAGCCAGAAGGGCTTGGAGTGATGTATTCCAAGTTCTGAAAAATAACAACTGCCAACCAAGGTTATTTTATCCTGCAAAACTTATACATTCAAACATATGGTGAAATAAGGGAACTCCACAACAAAAGCAGGCTAAAGGAACATTTGAAGATAAAGCCAGCTTTACAAATAATACTTGAAATAATCCTCCATGCTGAAGAGGAAAAAAAAAAAAGCACACATACAAGGAGCCTAGAAAAAGCAAACTATACTCAAATATTAGTTAATACAAGAGAGCATAGGTAAAACTGGAATAACTACAAAAAAAATGACAAGATACACACCTTTCAATAATATCTCTTAATATCAGTAGCCTCAGTGACCCAACCAAAAGAAATAGGTTTGCAGACTGGGTTAAAAAGCAGGATGCAGGCTGGAGAGATGGCTTAGCGGTTGAGCGCTTGCCTGTGAAGCCTAAGGACCCCGGTTCAAGGCTAGATTCCCCAGGACCCACGTTAGCCAGATGCACAAGGGGCACATGCATCTGGAGTTCGTTCACAGTGGCTGGAAGCCCTGGCACGCCCATTCTCTCTCTCTCTATCTGCCTCTCTCTCTCTCTCTGTCACTCTCAAATAAATAAAATAAAAATGAACAAAAAAATTTAAAAAAGCAGGATGCTTCAATTCCTTGCCTACAAGAAACTCAACTTTCTATAAAGGATGGACACTATTTTATGGTGAAAGATTGGATAATAATGTTTCAAGCAAATGGGTGCAGAAAACAAGCAGGGGTTTCTATTCTAATGTCTGACAAGGGAGACTTCAGTCCAAGGAAGGACACTTTATGTTGATTAAAGGCACAATCCAACAGGAGGACATGACAATCCTAAACATATATGCACCTAACATGGAGGCTCCCAAGTTCATCAAACAAATGCTATTAGAACTAAGGTCACAGATA